>MUZH01004150.1:0-49088 GCA_003012965.1 Juglanconis oblonga | reverse complement strand
CCCCCCACCCTCCAAGAATTATCACCAACGTTGAAAGAGCCTTGTACCCCTGGAATTTCCAACCAGGACAGCCAAACGCCTTCCTTCCCATACATCCGTACCTAATCAAGCCTTAACCGTCTACCTCCCTCCTCAACGCCCTTCATCGCCCCAACAGTACCTTCGCCCTCGTCTCATTCTCAAAAGTCCCTGGTGCTATTCACCTCCATGACACGATCCCAGGATCCAACGATCCTGCGCGGCTGCGGCCGCACAAGCAGGAGCCAGAACTTGTGATCAACCCTTGGCCTCCAGCTGTTGACCCGATCTGCCCAGGCCTGCAGCGTCTCCTGCTCCAGTGACTGCGCGGAAGCATACGTGTCCCCCTGGCCGATCTCGAGCAGAAGCATCGAAACGCGGCTCTTCCGGGCAGAGTTCCGCTGGTTTTTGAGGAGTCTGGCGGTATTGGGGGGACCTGCTGAGGGGCGGGGGGCGGAAGAGGGCGTGGGAGGCTTTGCTCACTCATCCCCGCAAGCAATAGAGTGGTGACGGCTCGCACTCTGGTCGGTGTTCTTGTGTGGCCTTGAACGTGGTAGTCAAAGGCTTGAGGCGAACAGTACAGGTGCTGCAATACCGTAGATCGTCGATCATTGCATTTCCCATTTCGCTTCCTTGCCAGCTTGCATGGGGCCATGTCGGAGCACGCCATGCGACTTTCCGAGAAAATTAGAGAAGCAATTACGTCCATTATTCTGTATGTGATCACGCCTCACACGTTCAATTTCCGCGGACCCTGGATTGATGCAGCGCTTTGGATGTAGTTGAGCCCAGTAACTTGCTGAATAATCCACGATGCATAACAGTCCGTGTTCACAAATCGCAGTTCGACATCGACTCAGTCCCTCGATGGCATCGTATCATCAGGGGTATGAATTCCGCTCACTCGGTAAACCTCAGCATGGGATAAAGCGGCACCTGCATTCCCCCACCCGCAGCACCGCCATTAAACCTCCCATCCCCTTGCGCCGATGGTATTCCCGGCGTAGCAAACGCGGATGAACCTGGGCCCCCTGGGACATCAAAATTGTTGAGCGAATTGTCATTAAACAGCGCCGGGTCAGTGAGAGTCGCAGCCGGAACTGCAGCCGCACTGGATCCTGCCCCAGGAGCAGGCCAATTCTCCCAGAGAGTGTCGAAGTGAAACCATTCCGCGTCATTCATGATGTCACCCGTCGCGGAGGTCGTCGGTGTCAGCGCGGACTGCAGTACGCCCGGTGAATGTGAGGGACCGCTGAGGGTGCTCGAGTCTTGCCGGGAGAGGGCAGGTTGTATTGGTGCTTGTGGGTGTTGGGCCTGCGATGTAGGGGTGAAGGTGGCGGGCGTCGGATGGGGATTGGGAGGGTGAGAAAGGAAGAAGTTGGCCATAGGGTCGTTGGAGGAGTTGCTGATTGTGCCGGTCGGCGTATTCGGCACAGGGTCGGGATCAGAGAGCGTTGAGGGACCTCCAACCGGTGCCCTGCGCACGATGACGTGGTTGAAGGTTGTCAGGATGTAGACAAGTCGGCCGGCCTGAGGATCCGACTTGGCACAGTAGCTCATGATGGACATTGCCTTCTGGAATGTCTCGGGGTAAGCAGGATTTTTGTGCAGCGAGGCGAATTCGCTGCTGAGCACCACGAGAGCGGCGGCAAAAAGGAAGTGTCTGGAGGGAACCAGTCAATCATGAAAGGCAGGAGAATGGGGCGTGCTCAAGACTCACATTACGAAAGGATCGCGTTGCGGCATATATCCACCATCGAAACCCATCTGCACAAGCGTGATCGTGTGATAGGCAGCGTTGACGCAGGCCTCGGAGAACTTCTCCATTTTCGACCCGGGTCGGATTGCCGTACGAGGTAGGCCCATCTTCTCCTGCTGCAGCCGGTTCATCAAGAAGAGGAAGAAGGGCCTGGTGAGCAGGATGACTGCATGACAATAGAGGAGGTTTACATGCAACACAGCCATGCCGTGCGAGGGGTCGATCGTCTTGTTCATACCCTGTCGCCAATGGAGGCCGGCGTTGTATTTCTGCGGACCTCCTTTGCACTGTTCTGATATTTCCTGAGCAAGTCTTGTTGAAGTCTTCCGTTGTGCGTAGATCTTCTTGAGTATGATACCGATGACCTGACAGCTTCTCACGGCAGCATTAAGGCCACTGTACGATGAACTATCGGTATCGGTATCGGCAAGATATTTGTCCGGGGTCACGAGAGCGTCCACGGAACAGTCTTCTTCGGAAATCGACGTCGGCCGTCCCAGCGCCGCTGCAAGAAAGCGATCGAGAACGTACAGACTTCGCCATACGTTTCTTCGCTGCACCCGATCTAGCACAGGAAATATTACCATTGTCTCTAGTCTGTGCAGCCCCAGGGCATATGCGGATCTCACGGCCATCCCTGTACCCACGATCAGTATCATACAAGTAATCACATGAATCCATGGTTCGAACCGTGATAAGCATAGGCAGCGTTCCTCTTTGTCTTAGCCAACATGTAGACTGACATCAATAACAGGGCCTGAACGGACCAAAAGTCGGCGTCTTCGAAGCCCGACGTTGGGTCACCCAGACATTTGGCGCTTCTGAAGAAGAGCTCGGCACGATCCGCTTGGCCCGACTGCAGCTTCTGTAGGATTTTGTCTTCTTCACTGCCCGGCGCGGGTGTAGCTAGCAGAAGACCAATAGCCAAGACGAGATAGAGCAGGCATAGGAATGTTGGTTCAGCTGCCAATGGATCCTGATAGCATATATGGAGTCGTCGTGCGAAGGTCTTCCGTTCGAAAACTTCAATCAGACCGTTGGTCTGCCCGAGGTCAGCATCGTCAGACTCCCACGAGGTATTGAGAGTTGTAGAACGTGGACAGATCGCACAGCTTCTGCCCAAATAGCCTGGACAGGTGCATCAAGAACCGAGAACCATGCCACGACGACCGAAGAACATGAGTAACTTACGTTTGTGAAGTAAGATTTGACAAGTACATCCGTGGTCTTTCGGTCAGGAAGTAAGACCGGTGTCCGCGTATCGGATGGGAGGTTTGATGTGGCCTCCATAAGCCGATGGCGATTAGGATCCATTGTGAACTGGGAAGGGCCAGCCACGCTCTCAACGATCATACGTATGAATTGGAGATAGGATAATGTCGCAGAGTCGCCGAGGTAGACTAGTCCACTTGATCAGTAAGGACGACCGGGGCACAGGAGGGAGCACTATACATACGTAACCTCCCAGTTGGATCCTGGAGCATCCGGGTCTCGGTGTAGACCTCGGCCACCTCATCAGCACCGCTGGTAGTGCTCTGTCTAGAGCGGACTTCGAGCTCTGTCTCACGGTTATTCTCGCCGGGGATAGTTGGCGCATGGATTGGTGTTGGAAGGCCCAGGAGTCTAGGTGGCTCGTTCGGATCTGGGGCTTGAAGAGGGGCAGGTTGCGAATGACTCTGGAGGGCCGGTCCATTTTCGGTGGGCTTGAACCTTTTAGCTGCTGGTTCCTCGGGCGATTCCACGGTATTGGTAGTCGACCTCCTCCGGTCAGAAGGAGACGAGGCCGGAGCTGCCACCGTTTCTACTCCATCCACGATTTGGATCGGTGTGTGCCCATTGTGTGGAGCATATTCACAGACAAAATTCCTCTTGGTACATGTGTTGCAAGGTTGCAACCCATTGCACTATGTGTCCCTCTGTCAGTTAACGGTTCGCAGGTGAGGAGACAGATAGATGAAGCCAAAACAAGACGAGCAGCAGGATGAAGGAGGCAGGATTCACAAAAGATGGTAATTGGACAATGCGTCACCAATAATGTTCCTGGTGCTCCCAGGACAAGGCCTCGTGATTATCATCCGGTTGCCCCGGACCAGACACAGGACGATCGGGAGTTGCAGAGTGGTTGACAACAGCTTGTATTGGCCTCTATTGGACCATGGCCACGGGCCGAAAGAGCAAAAAAAGCAAGCTTGCAGAGTAGAAAGGAAAGACATGATTGGGCCATCACACGGGAGTCAACATCCGAGGAGTAGAGAGAGGAGGCTCTCACCTTCTGCTTCCGACGTTTGCAAGACTCGCAAGCTTGGGCAGTGCGGATTCGCTTGTCGTCGGGGACTTTGGGCCTAGTCATCTCGAGAGACTCAGGACTGGGGATCACCAGAAACAAGAGGCGTGAGCGGTCAGAACAGCAGGGGCAGTCCCACCATGCGCATGCCACCAAAGGCGTGTGAGGTCAGATTGTGTCGGAAGTGGGCCCCAGCAGCGTGGGTGTCTTGGAAGTTTCGGCCTCCCTTCCGGGGCGGACGGCGGGCGCGGAGCTTGAGCGGCTAACGCAAAGACCTCGCCTAAACGGAGAGACCTTTGTATACGGTGCCGGCTGGCGGCACTGAGCAGAGTCGCGACGTCTTAAGACGGGTCTTGTGATACGGCACGGGTGGACCAAAGTGCTCGAACCCAAAGTAAGCCCCCAGTCGGATGCGTGGAGAACTGCTTTGTGGCCGACAGAAAGAAGCTCCAGGGGGGGGGGGATCAGAGGCGGAAAGGTCGATCCCCTTGCTGTGGAGGGCGTCAACGGAGAGAAGACGGGACACTGATTCGCCAGACAAAGCCGGAAGGCGGTATTGAGGCGGCCTGATACCGTCTGATGATGATTGAGCTGTCGGATGAGACACAGCTGGTGAGGGTAGAAGTGCCTTTGTTGTCGTGAGAGCTGCCGAGCTTGATGAGTTCAATGCAGGCTGTTGGGCAGGCAAGCCACAAATGGATGCCCTCCCGACCCAAGCCAAAGCTTAAAATCCGGTATAGATTGCCCAATGCGAAGAGACGTGCGTCCGCGCCAGCGCGAGCTCCAGGTCCAGCTCCAGGTCCAGGTCCAGCTCCGTCGCCAGCTCCGTCTCCAGCTCCAGCTGGTATCGATTGGCGTGTTGGTGGAGGGCGGAATCAAGAGTCGAGACCTGGATGTCCGTCCGTAAGGAGCTAGCGCGGCCTGCGGTCACGACCACGGTCACTATGATGATGATTGACCAGGCGATTGCTGGATCGAGACTTGCTCGTGTGGCCGACTCCAAGGGTCTGACAAGGCCACGGACATGCGTGAAAAAGAACAAGGTGGTGTTATGGAGCGTGTGGACGGTGAGGGAAGCCTTGTTGGGCTTTCCATGCCTGTGTTGGATCTGCTGCGGCGAATTTGCGGCTGCCTGGTTGCTCGAACTTCTTGGTCTTGTTGATGCTTGCAGACATTCTCGTCCACGACATGGTAGATGCGCTGGCCGTGAAGTTTCGCTGTTACATTGCCTTCTCGACGTTGACGGTGGCAGCGAGGGGAAATCGTCCTCATGGAGAAGGGGGAGGGGGGGCGGCCGGCCAGCCGGCGAGCAGGTGCCGCGCAGGTGGAGAGGAGAGCACACGGGGAGCCAATCGGAAGAGGCACTCACGGCATGGAAGGGTCGTCCCTGTGCCAGGTAGTCGACAGGGCTAGGTAGGTCCTATGTAGATGAGGAGTACTTTATAAGGTTGGGATCTACCTTGGAACTCGCCTCCTGCGAAAAAAGTAAAAATAAAAAATAAAAAATAAAAAATAAAAAAACCGGGAAGGGGCCAGGGGGGCCTTTCTGACAGGTGGCATGCTTGCTTAGAGGTATGTCTTCTCTTATACTTATATATATATACACATATCTACGATGCCGGCATCACATTCCCTCCCCTCTTCACCTGTGCACACAACTTGGCCTCGGATATGTCAAGGAAGCATCACTCTGGTGGTCAACGCGCAGCCACGAGACTCTCTTCTCTAATCTATCCTGACTGACCCAGGGGCTACTACTCATGCTGGTTGTCTATCGGCCTGGGGTCAAACTGCCTTGCTGCAAAGTACCTATACCGTTGTGCGTTCTTGAAACGCCATACCTTGCCCTTCCAGAGGAACGCGAACGCGAACAGGAGCACCACAAGACCGATGGCTCCAATAGTGTTGAACACGTTGGAGATGCCAATCGCGTCGATCCAGGGCGTCATAGCGAACACAAAGACTGTGCTGAGCGTGTTCCTCGAGAAGGTCAGCGCCACGAGCGCATCACCAATGATCTACACGTAGAAGTCAGTTTCCATTTTGTCACACGAGTCTTGCCACGAGGACGACAGAGAAGCATCCACTAACCTCGTTGTATGCGTCCGTCATGTAGGTCAAGGCGATGCTCGAGATGGGAGCAGACCCAAAGTTACAGATGCCCCAGGCCCAGGCCACCGCCACCCACGACTGTCCTCCTTGCAGGGCGTACCCGAACCAGAAGGCACCTGCCACCTGAAAAGGGATGAAGGGAACGAAGACCCAGAGACGCATCTCCGGCTCGTATATGCCGTTGTTCCTCTTCGCCAGACGCAGGATGATCCAGTCACTCAGGGGCCCGCAGATGACCGACCCAAGTGTGGTCCCGATGAACGGTGACAAGTTCATGAGACCGATCTGGGTCGCGTCGAAGTTGTACGGCGGCTCGATCATGTAAGTGCTGAGCGCAGCTGACATGACTGTCGACCAGGCCAGCAGGACAGCATATACCAGCGACATGTATCCCACGCCCGGGATGGTGACAAGGATCTGGAATGGCTGATAGGCATGTCGTGCAAACAGCATGAAAGGCCCAGGAGTGGTGGTCGCGAGACCCAATCTCTGCCAATACGTCTTCCGGGGGATGGTGTTGTCAACCTGCACAGAGCTCGCAAGGGGTGTCTCTTTCGTGGACAGCTCGGCTTGGGCTTGCTTCTCGGGATCAGACGGTGGCGGCTTCTTTCCCTCCTGATCATTCGTGTCGGCTTTTGAGACCTTCTCGTCCGAAGGAGCCGGTCTGCCCACAAGAACAGCCTTGGTCCAGTCGAACTTGGACTCCTCGAACCCGAAGATGAAGGCCACGAGAACGACCCCGAAAAAGATGGTCATATACCACCACACCCATCTCCAGCCTTGAGAGCTCGTGACGAAGCCAGCAGCCACCGGCGCCAAACTTGATCCGAAGTTGGATGTCCAGATATATATCGAGTTCATCAGGCCGCGCTGATGTACGAAGAAGACATCGGCAACGGTCATCTGGACCATGGTCTCCGCCAGCGATCCCACCCAGCACTGCAGAGCGTTGACGCCCCACCAGTCACCTGGTGTATAAGTCCGGGCAGCCCAGATCATGATGCCCATCTGGGCAGCGCTGCTGAGAATGTAGATGGGTCGCAGCCCGTACTTGAGCGCGAAAGGGATGAGCATGAAGCTGCCCAGGGCGAGCGTCGCACAACCAATGGCGTACGTATTGTTCATGAGCACCGCGGAGAATCCCAGCTCAGCCTCCATCGGGCCCCATGTGGGCGTCGTCGCATTGATCTGGGCAAATGCCATCAGGGCATAGAATGCAGCCAGGCCAAAGTTCAAGTATTTCCTCCATTTCGGCCAGTTCAGCGGATCGTTCGGGTTATTTGTCGGCCGAGGCTGCAAGATGATCTCGGTGTCGGCGCCCCCCAGCAGTCGCTCAAGCCGAACGGTTCCTGGTGGCCATGCCGGGTCGTCGGTCAGGTCTGTCACGACAGTGTTTCCAGCTCCCATGGTGTCGATGGCTAGAATTACCTTGCAAGATCAGTTCAAATAGCACCTTCATCCCCTCCCTCCACCACTTAACGGGCACCGGGGCGCCAGGACTATTTATTAAACTTCATTTCACCACCAGGAGCATGATATCTGTACAAAGTATAATGAGCCCATTTTGACCGGCAAGACCGTTATCAATTGCCAAGAGAGATATCGGAGATATGGCCTGCACATGCCTGATAGGACGGACAGTGATGATCAACGGCACCGACCAACAAAAATGCGACCCTTATTTATAGTCTCGGTCAACGATCTTTGATGCCTTTCCTTCAGCTGGTCGGTAACCTAGTATGTGTGTTTGTTTGTTTGTTCGTATGTATGTGGGAGGGGCGGGGTTACGATCGACGCTACAAGATCTCAAGCCACCCAATGCGATTAAAGGCCCACGAGAGCCACGAGAGCCCACGAGAGCCCCACGATCGAGCAAACTTCCAATCGGGCCGAGGATCTATCTGCTGGTGGACCATCTGTTTCGAAGTGGGGCCTAGCTACCATCGGATCGAGCACCTGTAAGACAACCAGCATGCCCCTAAAACTGAACAGCACAGTACCTAACATTGCAAGTCCGAGCAGACTCACGCCATGTAGACGCCCAGGGATGTACTATGTGTATCTATCTTTACAGTGACGGACATGGTCAGAAAGTCGCTTAAGTCCAAGTTCTTCAGTCCAAGTGCCTGGACGAGCAGCAAGGCTGCAGCGCACAGATATGGCTTCTTGACCAAGAACCAAGCCAACAGGTGCCCTTAAACACAACGAAACGAAACGAAACAAGAAACAAAAAAACAAGAAACAAGCTGAGAACCAAACACCTCACCCAAATGACGCTACTGTACAGGTCCCGTCTGCAACGTCCCGTATCCGCTGGGTGCCATCTAGCTTGCACTGGTCCGCAGCAGCCAAACCCTATCCAGCATGTGGCAAGCACATGGCTCCCGGATAGTGCATCACGGAACAAAACGGACTGCTATTCCTTCCTGTGCTTCTGTTTTGGAAATTCTTTTTGCTTTGTTGATGGTTTTTATGTGAGTCCTGGCTCTTTGGCTTTTCGTGCGTTGGTCCGAAGCTCTGGGGACAACCATGAACAGGATAAGTAGTACACAGGGTCGAGATGGCTTCACCTTACTAGTCGGCACATTCAGATCCCCAGAGATATATACTCTGCACTTCAAGCCCCCAGCCGATCCCACAAGCTCCAGCTCCTCTGGCGCTCTCACCATCTCTCACAAATCCTCAGCCGCAGCCAGCCACTCCTGGCTCGCCCTCTCCCCAGACCGCACCCGTCTCTACGCAACCTGCTGGGCTCAGCCCCCCACAGTAGCCTCCTACAGCCTAGACGCCAGCACCAACACCCCCACACTCCGCAACACTAAGCCCGTCGCCTCCCTCTCGGGCTACGTGGTCGTCACCCCTTCCGGCAAGCACCTCATCTCCGTCGGCGGGCCCAGCGGCGAGGTCTTCCGCCTCCACGCCGACGGCAGCATCGGCGCGCTCGTGCAGACCCTCGCCTTCCGCACCCCCGCCGAGCGCGACGACGGCAGGCGCGAGGGCGTCGCCCACGGGAGCTTCGGCGGCCTGCGGTGGGGCGCGCACAGCGTCGACATCTCGCCCGACGGCCGCGCCGTCTACGTCGCGGACATTGGCCACAACTGCATCTGGTCGTACACCCTCGACGATGAGGACATAGAGGTGTCCGACGAGGGCTCGCCGCCGCCGCCGCTCACCCTGCGCGCCAAACACCTCGCCCCGCGGGCCCGCGACGGCCCGCGCCACACCTGGCCGCACCCGGGCGGCCGCGTGCTCTACTGCGTGCAGGAGCACAGCGGCATGGTGGACGCGTTCGCGGTGGGCGACGACGGCGTCACGCTGCGCCACCTGCACGGGCACACGCTCCTGCCCGCGGGCAAGTCGTGCAGCGACTTCTGGGCGGACGAGGTGCGCACCTCGAATCTGTCCGCCGACGGGAAACCCAAATGGCTGTACGCGTCCACGCGCGGGCTCGAGAAGGGCACCAAGGGCTATGTGGCGGCCTACGAGCTGGATGAGGACGGCGCAATCAGGGGCCCGGCGGTGGAGATCTATGAGACGCGCACGAGCGGGGGGTTGGCAAATGCGGTCGAGCCCGCGCCAAGGGCGGTGTACGAGCAGCTGGGGTTGGATGGGAGGGAAGAGTTCATTGCGCTGACGGATAGTGAGGAATCGTGGGTTGTGATTTTGGGGTGGGATGGGAGACGCTTTAGGGAGGTTGCCGCTACAAGGCTGGAGGGGGCGCAGGTTGCTACGGCGGTGTGGTTGTGACGGGAGAGAGGGCCTTTGAGGGTGTTTTGCATGAGAACGAGCGAGTCATACCAGAGGGTTTGCATGAAGAGAGTCGGGCAAGAGGCTCAAGAATAAATTTTGGACCACGTACGTGAACCCGCCAGTGTACAAGAAAACGGGGAGAGCAGATGCTGCCCCCTGAGTAGTTAAAATGTTGTTCGCCTCTTCCATTGATGCTGTCTTCGTCCATTATCTATGACAATATTTTCCGCCAGGGGTTCCTCACAAAACAAGCCTCCCCGGCTCGTTCTCCAGCACCAACTTGACCCTCTCCAGGAACGTCTTCGCCCTCTTCTCCTCCGCCTTGGGCACTTTTAGGCTAAACACATTCACCCCCGTCGACAGACCTGACGGTCTGCTCACGGGCTTAATCGGCTTCTTCGCAGGTCCCGCAAGGATGTCGATTATGTCGGGGTTGCCAGTCTTGAACGTCTTCTGGGAAAACGAGGCTGGTGGTGGCAGCGCCGCGATCTGGGCAACATAGTGACCCCTGCTTCCCTTGGGCCCGACCGTGTCCAATCCCAAAATCTGGTTGAACAGCTCATCCGCGCTGGGCTTGTAGTCTTTGGGCAGCGGCAGCTCGTCGTTTGCAACCTCCATAGCCCTCGTAACAAAGGTAGACAAGGGTATGAAGACGCCCAGAGTCTCCTGGACCTTTTGCTGCGCCTCGATGGCCTCCTTCAGCGAGATGGACAGCGCAACTTGCAGGTCCTCAACTATCGGCGCAGTCGGCTTCGCAGCCTTGTCCTCCTTCTTCGCAGGCGCGGCCTTCTTCTCGGCGACCTTGATATTGCTCAGATCCAGGTGCGCGAGCTTGTTGTAAACCGCCTGCACGTTAGCAGCCGAGTCGGTCTGCGCCTTGCCCAGGTACACCAGCACATCACCCTTCAATAGGCGGCCCTTGGGTCCGGTGGCGGGGATCTCGTCAGCCTTGGATACGTCGATGCCGTTCTCATGCAGCAGCTGGATGATGGACGGGTACAGCGGGTACGTCTGCTTCTGGGCCTTGCCGTTCTTCGCACCGGTGGCGGCGGCAGCCTTGTCCCCCGATGCGGTACGCTCCTCCTTTGGCACGGACTCCGACTTGGTCTCTTCCTTCTTTGCCTCGGGAGCAGCAGCTTGCTTTGGCGACTCGTCGGCGGGGATCTCTAACGTGGAAATGTCGTCGCCTTCCTCGGCGATCACGCCAATGCGCGCCCCGACCTGCACACCCTTGGCACCGTCGCTGGTCAGGATCTTGAACATGATGCCGTCATCCTGGGCTTCGACGTCCATGGTGGCTTTGTCGGTCTCGATTTCGAGGAGAACATCGCCGGCGGAGAACCTGTCGCCTTCCTTGACGCGCCAGGCTGCAATGTTGCCTTCGGTCATGGTGGGGGAGAGGGCAGGCATGGTGAAGTTCTGGGCGGCGAGGGAGGCAGCGGAGGAGCGGAAGCCTGGCGGCGAAAGGCTGTGTTAGTATCAAACCGGTCTCTCGGAAGCTTGTAGAGGTGATCTCGAGAGGGCAGGAAAAGGTTACGGACCCCGAACGGAGGCTGCTTCGTGAGGCAGTTTGGACCGTGCCAGCCTCGCCGACAGACGGCAGGCGGTCGTAAGAGATGCCATCGTGGGCAGCGCTCGCAATTGCACCCACGCAAGTTGAGGGAAGCGGGCAACTGTGAGATTCGGGACTCTGCGGAGTGGTGGTGTCGAGAAGTAGGCTGTCGCGGGCGTGAGAAGTATTTGGAATTTGGCACTCCGTTGGGAACCGAATCGTCGGACTTCCCAATTGATGAGCTTTATCTGGCAGGGATCCCATGCGCTCTGCTTGGCGCAGCCGGTACGTACCCACGGCGGGCCACGATACCAAATCGCCGTACCTAAGAGCCGGGATGCCGGCGCCGGTCCGAGCATCCCTGCCGAGCGGCCGATATTTTCTGGAGAGCCGGCCGCCGTCTCTTGAACTTCACATGCCCGTTGGCCTCTCCCGTCCGTGATCACGCCTGAAGACGCGACTTCGCCACTCCGCCACTCCGTGCCTTACCCTCTCGGACTCTCGGACTCTCGAACTCTCGAACTCTTGGACCATCTTTTACAGGGTTCGGCCGGCTTCCTCTGAGGTTGGTCAAGCTCCAGACACCGCCGACGCGCTTTGCACAGTCTCTGACCAAACTCCCACAACAGTCACGCCATCATCCATCATGTCCGCCTTTTCGAGGGGCCTGGGTTTAGCCCTGAGCCAGCGCGCCTTCTCCTTCATCCCGAAAGCAGCAGCCAGCAAGAGTTGCTCCGAACGCCCCATGGCTATAGTAGCACGAGCAATCCGTTGCAGCCCTATACTACAAGCTGCGCGTAACCTCCAGACATCCGCCCGCCTCCATGCCTCGAAACAAGTCGCCCAGGCGAAATCGCAGCAGCGTGCTCAAGCAAGGCCCACCTCCCCTCCCTCGAAGAAAACATCCGGCCCAGCGGCCGCAGAAACAAGAAAACCCTCGTCGCCTGCAACCCGCTCCAATATTGCCTCACGCCTCGCCGCCCGCGACCGCCGAACCATCCTCTACCAAGGCCCCTCGCACTTCTGGCTGCGCTTCTCCTCCTTCTCCGCCGCAAGCTTCTGCATCCTCTTCGCGGGCATCAACTACTACTTCAACATCGTGCAAGCACCGCCCGGCCTGGCATGGTGGGTGCCCCTCGGCTTCTCGCTCATCTGTCTAACCCTGGCCGCCTTCGGCTATTTGTTCCTCTTCGCCACGGTCCGCATCGTGCGGCGTATCACCGCGATTCCCAAGTCTTTACTGCCGGCCTCGATCCTCAAGGAAGGCAAGAAGATGTCCGCAAAAGAGGAGAGGTCGCTGCACGCGCTGCAGGCGAGCCCCATAGCGCTCGAGTGCGAGATTGGTAGCACGTTGCCGCTGCTGGGGAGCCGGAGGATCATTGCCGCACCGAGCGAGGTGCTGATGCCGTTCAAGTTCGTGCATGCGCCCGTGGCTCATCGCACAGGGAACGCAGCGCAGGCTCCTGCGCAGGGGGATGGCGCGATTGGCAAGGTTTCGAAGCCATTCAAGGCTATGGGGCGGGGGACGGGTGGTGCCTTCTACGGGCTGAGAAGGGGGTTGACGAGCGAGGGATTTGCGCCGATCATGATCAAGGACGGGCGGTATAAGATTGATGTTTTGATTGGGCAGGTATTTGACCACGGCAGGGTGCTTGACGAACTGGTGTCCTGTCAACCGGAGCGGTTTTCGAATACATGGTTGGATCGTCTGCTTAAACGCTGAAGCAGGCCGTTCTGCCCCTGAGCCACAATGTCGCTCAGGGTAAGACTCCGTTGGATCCCGATATTCATCATGTCCAGAGAGCAAATGCTTTTCAGGTCTCTGTCTCTGGTTCAATGGTGAACACTTCGAGAAAATGGAACCTGCATGATATGTATTGGTAAATCCAGGGGTGCTTGTAAATATAAGCTGCGGGTTCTCAACACACTGGATCGTCATGTTTACGGTTGGAAAGGGTGCTACTGATTCCTTACGCGCACTCGGCTACAATCTGTTTTGGTCATTTCTAGCTGGGGCGGTCCTCGCCTTGAGACTCTCCATCTGGGCGGGTGATGCATGTTGAAGACTCGTCGACCGTAATTGTAGCCAACTAGTCAACTATATAGTTAGGAAAGCTTGGGGTCTGGAATTTGCTTGTAATAAGCAAAGAGCAAAGAGCCAAAGCTAAAAGCATCCTAACCGACTTCGGGGTGGCTGGGAAGCGTCTTCACATGCACGGTGAGGGAGGATAGAGAGCACGGGAGGGAACATGTACTGTAGTCACTGCGGTCGAACGATTAGATTTCAAAGTACTAACTACCTATGTTAAAGAATGACCTCAGATGCCCTTCAGCACAAACGAACGAACCACACACGTGCTCTGGAGTCTTCTGCGATCTACGGCCCCTAATCGTCTAATAATATGACAAAATAACCTAGGCCTTTGAGACTTCATCCTCAGTGATTACACCATCTCCATTCTTGTCGTGCCTACGACAGTATCTCGGTCAGTTCTTGCACTGCAGATATCAGTCGAGACCGGGGCGGTCTCGACTGATCAAACCCACACATCTTGGACGGGGCCCACTCACTGCTTGAACCAGTCGGTCCACATTTCACCATCGACTCTCATGTACTCCAGATACTCTGTCGGTCATACCCGTCAGGAACATTCGTTCTGACGACCGATCGTCGACCTGGGTATCACACCGTTCACTCACGTTCTAGGGTCAGGTTGCCGTTGCCAGCAACATCCGCCTGAGCGAAAGCCTCCACGCCGAGGTCGCGCTGCTCAAAAGACGAGAGGATCTCGCGCTTGCTGTTCGTGCGGCAGGTGCCTCCGCAGGCGCAGCAGAAGATGTTGCAGGACTGCGTAGCGCAGCAAGGGGTGCCGGCGGTGCCATCTGCGCACTGGGGTCCGCTGCAGCAGAAGGCCAGGACGGCTGGGAAAGCATTGATTGCCATGGTGACGATGATTGAGGCCTTCATTGTGAGTAAGTAGCTGTAGAAAGGTAGGTGATGCTTGAGATGAAGTTGATGCCGGTATATTTAAGATATTCAAGATATGAAGTGGAGGCTGATGAGGATTGTTCCGTAATTTTGGTTCGGATTTCAAGGACATGTCTTCCCCTTTAAATTATTTTCTTGTGTTCCAGAGAGTTGCACTTCATCGCCGTCGCTCGGTGGTAGTCTTCATAGTCCACGAGCAGCTGATCTTCGGGGCCATCGTCGCCTGTGGCTCAGCCATTGCAGCCATTCCTCTGAGTCGTTGCCCTTTCTAACATCAAGACGAGCGCAATCTATTCTTGATGGTTCTAAATCGGTCAACTGAAAATAGCCATCGATCATCATGGCTCGGCTGTCAGAGTTTCACTGACCAACTTGCATACGCCACCAGCGGCAAATGCACACGGATCTCCGGCAGAGCTAAGTGGTCGCTACTTGCTGATGCCTGGGGTTCCGTTACAAAAGAAGGAACAAATTTTGAGGTCTCATTCATTCGAGCTGCCTCATTGTTGTGATGGTTATCGAGATTGCGCAACACAGTCGCTTTGAAGATAACCTTGACCGCTGGCTTGGCTGAGTGGGATTCACGACAAGTAAGCTTACCCGCCGTCCCTACAGCTATAAGTATCCTGGCGTGGCACAATTCGTAGGTCCTGCGCTGCAGCTGAACTTGCTATGAGAAAATCCGTTCTAGTCATGTTGCAAGCGGCCAAAAAGCCGTCCAGACACATCTGGTAGTGCTAGCGAGACTCAGCCGGGCACTGGCATCAGAAGGTGTGGGGAAAAATACACGTACTATATAGTGTGGCAGGATATAGGGATACAACTTGTGCCACCGCACAAGCAGCTGCTTTTGTGCGACATATAGATCTGTAACCAGTACACGCACTGGCAAACTCGCTTTTGTATATTCTACTCAGAAGGATTTTCAACAGTCGAGTACTGTAACAGTGGTCTAGCGATGCAGCCGCTTCTGCTTACCATAAAACAGAATTACTTATCATTCGCTCAAAAGATTGGTGAAGAACGCCCACGAGCCACTGGCATACGCAGGGTGTATGAGGTCCGGACGTACAGATACACCGGGAAAGTCTACATACTTGTACATGTTAGTCGCATCGAGCAACTTCATAACTTCACCACATTGCACAATATGGGGTCATCTTTCTCAGGCCCAGGAGATTGCTGAGGATCTAAGACGAGAGACTGCTATTTCCAAGTATTGCGCTTCATTCGAGTCTTGCTGTCGGCGCTCATCATATCCAATGACCTCGAGGAGTTTCTCGGACTTGACGCTACACATTCTGCGCCAAGGCTTCATGACAGAAGATGGGAGAAGACATATACCTCAAAACTTTGCAGAAATTTTATATAGATATGCTGGCCTGCACTGTCGAAGCGGCCGCTCATGCAAGAATATTCCTAGACTGTTCTCCCATCTGATCATACAAGATACGTGTACCACCATAATGGTGCTACTGGACGGTCAGCTTTGTTCCCGCCAAGATCTAATTATGGCCACAAGCCCGTGTATCTGGAAATTTATTGAATGAAAGGGTAAATCTTTCCAAGATATCCTAATATAGCTGCAAGCAGCATGGACTCTGAGTAACCACTGGGCTGCAGGTCTTAGGAAAGGACGGCTAGTTCTAGCTAGGGACATTCCTGGTGACCTCATTGCAAATTATGGCCTATCTCACTGTGTGAACTATGGTTCGGAACAGTAATGTGCTGGGGTGGGTGTTCCCGAGGTTCTAGGGCAGGAGGCAGTAGGGGCAAGGGCTACGTGTCGAACTTGACGGTGATTCCATGTTCTAGTGGAGGGAGTGAAGAACACGATATGTAGAGCATTACGTGAATCGCCCAGGGACGATTCAACGTTCCATTTTAGTGGTGGAGCAGTACTAAGGTGCGATTTGGTGCCATTGTGCTTGACTGGTTTGGCTAAATTGGGCGCCTCCTTCTCAGTGACCTGTTGGCTAAGCTCAAACTGCTCGTTCTAAGTTCGGCCTCAAGGTCCGCCTCCAGAGAGGACAGTAAGGATGGCTTTCGACTCATGATCTTGGTAACATCTTATTGACACTAAGAATACTGCTCAAGGGCTTGAGTGGCTTGAGTGGGGTGTGTCTCAAAAGCAGCTGCTTGTGCGATGGCACAAGCTGTATCCCTATGTATATCCTGTCACAGGGTGGCTCCCAGGTCGTCGGACCCCCCACCCCTCCTCCCCCTAGCAGACAAACAGACACATACATTTCCTGGCAGTGAATGCACCTATTCGTTTCCATCACGGACAAGGATGGATGGACAAAGTTCCAGAATAATACCAGCCGTGATATCGTTTCATTAACTCAAGAGTATGCCACCTGCCCTCACTTACTTGCTACATGTATGCTGCCGACCATCTTCCAGGGCCGACAGACCAACAAATCCAGCTACCAGGGATCATCCAAACACTACCTTGGAGAAAAGAACTTGGAAAACGACTCTTCTTTCGGCCCCTTCCATCTTCTAATAATAGTAGTTGTATTTCAACTCGCACGCCAGACACAGACAACTCCAATGATTCAATATAACGCTGAGACTATGGTTCCGTTCACAAATGCACAAGACACAAAAGACAGAAAGCGGGAAATCAAACTTCTTTTGACATGCCGCCATGCCAGACAATATGATGGAACAGAATGCAATAAGGAGCCAGGAACACGCCATAAGATCCAGCCCTCATGGCCAAGAAACTATGCACCTGGAGAAAACAGAATAAGAATGCACTGGACGCCAGCCATGATGAAAGACCCCTGAAGCAGAGGTGCAAGGTGAAGATGGAATAGATTTTGTAATCCTTTCTTTCTACTGCTCCCGACCTGCCCCTTTTATTTGTGGAAACTCCAATGACAACATGGTAACGTTGCAAGTACATAGCCAAAGTTCGACGCGGGTTGTTGTCAATACACCAGTCGTCCATGTTCCCTCGATATTATGAGGTGTAGAGATGGGCTTCGTTGGCTGTGTTTCAACAGATGAGTATATGTTGAGTTAGGTTAAGTCGTTTATAAGCAATCCGAGACCGTTAACGCCAGTTGCCGCTATGCTCCAATAACAATGCTAAACTCCAGACCAACCGACCAGGTGAGCTGCACCAGTCCTCAAAAGATGGGTAATTGGATAATTCGAAGAAGCGCAGAGAAGGGTATGTTCAAGAAGTGCCAGCCAGATTGCTTAGTCGGAAATGGGTATCATCGCAACCAGTGGTGGGATTGTTCGAGTAGTTTCAGATGGCGACAGACGACAGCTCAGTAGGCCCCAAGGTACGTCCAGTGTGAAGGCCCGGGGAGGCCGAATTCGAGTGTATGGGTGAGGTAGAGAGACCAAAGGGGGATTCCGCAAAGTGTGGAGTGCCATTGGCATCCCAATGCTCCTCGCTAAGCGCACCTAGGTAGCCATCGCCAACGTTGTTGCGTAGTGTCTCGATCTTCTGCCGGTACATGTCGCCACCCATATCCCATTTTCTGGAGTCGGTCCACGATGTCGGTGTCCCAATATCCTGGGTAGGCACTACGGGAGGTAGTTTCGGGATGACAGAGGTATCAATTCGGGTGAAGGCCCGAGTTCCCGAGCCGCCACGGTTTTCCTCGGGCAAGGTGCTCTTCTGGTGTATCTCAGGTGTCTGCGAGATGCGGTAGTTGTTCTCAGGAGAAGAGACGATGGGGCCCGCCCCATCTTCAAACAATTGCTGATCGGGAAGTGGCTTGTTATTGTCGGCAAGGTCCACGATCCTTCGCCTTGGTGCTCGACGACGGCTTCGAGTCGAGCTCGTGTTGACCTCACTGGCCACCGTCTTGGGTGAAGGCCGCTCTTTACGCAACACCGACCCCTTTTGTGGCGGTGCGTCGTAAATAATGGTCGGCTTGCTCACGTCGACAGCCTTGACCTCTGGAACCGGAGGCTTGATCACAGGCACGGGCAGAGGCTCCTTAGTGCGTTCAACGAGATACCTCTTCTCTGAGGATGTTGGGCCAGCCATGTCGATGAGAGGATCCTCGGTGTAGCCTGGCGATTGCCGGAAGAGGTTGAAAATGGTGATACGATAGTCCTTATGAGTCTTCGTGAACGGGTTCCCTTCCACCCAGATCTCGCGTATGTCAGGAATGTTTGTCAGGCGTGCAAGTTCCACAGGGTCCTTCAGACGGTTTTCCCTCAGATCCAATCTCTCCAGAGGGTACAGCCTTTCAATGCCAGCGAGTGACTCTAGTCGGTTTTCTCGCAGGTTCAGTGCGGTGATCGCGGGTAAAGGGTTTCGGGTGAGCGAGTGCAGAGATTCAATCATGCACTTCGACAAGTTAAGAGCACGCAGCGCAGTGAGAGAGGCCAGGCTGTCAGGAATTTCCTTGAAGAGGTTGTTGGACAGGTCGAGCGAGTACAAGGTATTGGACAAGGGAGCAAAGCTTGCTGCAGGTATAGACGTGAGAGAGTTTTCGACCAGACTCAGGTGCCTCAAGAAGCGCCATTTTGAAGAAGGCAAAATAGTCGTGGTTGGGAAACTGGAGATGCTGCCCCGGGCTGGATGCCAAGAGTCTGAAAGGCTAGACTGTGAGCTGCCGGAACCTGAGCGCTGAATTTTGTGGGAGCTCCGGACGTGTTGTGACCCGTGTCGGGAGCTGGCTGGCCTCCGTGGTGAGTGGCTTCGAGGCCGCGACGATGTCTTGGGCGGAGATTTGGGTGGTCCGATGGTCGTCACAGCCAGCGACTTTCGCCTGCTATACCGAGCTGCATTGTCTTCGACGGCGGTGTCGCTTTCAGGGGAGCCCATGTTCAGCTCAGCCGCTCGCATTCCGGGTGATCCAGGCGCCGAAATTGCCTTTGGCAAGTCAGTAGACGTTGCGAAAGTCATGCTCCTACGTGGAGTCCCTGGCCATGGCGTGGTCGGCGATTTTTGTTGTTTTGACGTCCGCCGCCTTCTCTTGTCCATGTCGTCGAGTACAATATCAATGAGCAAGTCGCCGGGATCCTCGATGCTCGCCCGTTTCAATGTCAATGACCTCAACTGATCTGCCATACGATCCCATCCAAAGAATTGCCGGAAGTCGATGTCGCTGACTTCCAGGGCCTGGCAGTTCTTGAATACATGAAGCGGTACCGCGGAGTCAAAAGGAAACTCTTCGTAGCCCTTGATGAGCCGAGCCCGCCAGTCAGGTGCTAGGCGGAGGCACGGAATCTTGGTGAACGCTGAGTAGAGATACTTGAGGTCTGCTTGCAGAGCAGCCTTTTGCCTCTCGGTGCGAGCAACAGATATGCCTGATCCGATCCCGAAATTTGACCACAGGGCAGACACGCCCGACACGACGCTCCGGATGCTCGATACCGACCGTATCGAACCAACTTCCGACGTCCCAGTCTTGGATCGTTGCGACTGGCTGAGGAACGAGACGTAGTTCGCCGATGAGCTATTATCATGCAAGTTCTCCAGTCGTATCTTCATGGGACCGACCGGTATTCCCAGCTCCTCAAACCGCGAAAGCAGGTAGAAAAGGTGATGTGGGGTCAGGGCAAGCTTCGCGGACTTGGGGGCTTGCGATGTGAAGTTCAGGGAGCCAAAAGACAGGGCGGAAGCAAGACCATTCGATGAAGATGCTCCGGATGTGGCCGGTCGTTCCGGAACTGTGGGAGATGTGAGGCCATTGGTGTTCACGGAGGACACGCTGTGTGAAGCGCCATGTCGAGGGGCGTTCTGTTTTCGTAATTGCAAAGCGTTGGCCAGGGCCTTCTCGTGTGTGCGCACGAATGTGGCAAGTTGCTATAGGTAACAGAAGTGTTAGTCTCTCCGCTGACGGCGCGCATGTCTTGCCCGCCGTGAACGGGGGCGATTCGCCCCTTCCGCACATACCTTTACGAACAACTCCCCGTCTTCTGAGTCCATGTTCATTGCTGGAAAGGCATGGGGGACGTAGCCAGATAGGAGCGACGGTACTCGATGTAATATGGATTCGAAAAGGTCCTCAACAAACAAGATCCAGGGCAGTCGGCTGGGAGAGAAGCAAGATGACAGGAGGGTGCGTTGACGGTAGCCCGTCGGGACTTTAGCAACGGCGGATGGAGAGAGACGAGGGGATCGAGGACCCAACCTGTCCTGTCGATTGGTGGCCAGCAGCCTGTGCGATGTCATATGTCAGTATCCTGGCGTACGAAACGAGGGACAATATAATACGAAAAAGGGGCTGTGAAGCCGGACAATGCGAGAAGAGGACGAGGCTCGACTTGGGGGGGTGGGGGGGCCGAGAGCTTGTGTATGTGTATGTAGGTGTGATCTTGGGGCGTTGCGCAGCGCGGTGCCAGAGTGTCGCTCCTGGACCGTCTTGGCTCCGTATCAATTCAAGCCTTGACATTAGAAACAGCAGCTGCTGAGGTGAGGCGCGATGTGTGGAGAGCCGTGGCTGAGAGTATGGTCGGACGGGGTAAGAGGCCTGAAAAGTGGCCGCGGCAGTAGCTTGTTCCCCAGGAATTGACGGTTGGATGAAGAGGCCTCGATGGTTTCAGCGTCGTGCTTGTCACGGGGAATTTGTTTCCAATGACCAGACCGTCAGGGCTGGAGAGGCTGAGGATCCAGGTCGGAGGATATCTGTGTCGGGCGATCTGTGACGAGCAGTGCTTTGCAGCCTATGACCGGTGACCATGGGCTGTTGGACCGGTGCACATGCACACGCGCCCTCGCACAGGACCGTTGCAATCGACCAACGGCGACAAACATCATGGTTTTATCACGCACTGCGATACGCAGCAGGTGATAAGCAGCAGGGACTCGGTGAACAGTGGCCGGCGAGCACGACAGGTTGCCCAGATAGGACAATGCAGGGCCACGATGCAAGGCTGAGGTTGATACTGTCGCCTCTCTTTTCTTCTTCCTGTTTCTTGTTGACTTCTTCTGTGTACCTCGACGCCTGGTGCCTGTACGACCTTGGCTTGCAGAAGGCGTTGTAGTCCAGAGGGAAAGCCACGAGAGCTGATTGAAGGTGTGGGAGCCGGCGGAGAAGAGGAGCACCTTGAGACAACACACATAACACTGGCGGCAACAACACTCGAGATAACAGAAAGCATCCAGGGACAGCGCGGAGATAAGAGCAAAACACAAGCCGTAAACACACAAAAAAAAAATATTAAAAAAAAAACTTACCGTCCAAAATGATTTGAGCCTTATTGCAGTGCCACAAGAGCGGATATCCAAAAGGACGATACAGGTGGTCGAGTGCGAAGGCGTGGCGGACGAAGGCGTGGAGAGACGTCCAAGTGTGGCCGGTTGCGAGGTCGTGAACAAGAAGTCGGAGTCGGTCGGGTGGAGGCGTTTCTGTTTTGTCAGGCCTGACAGGGAGCAGCACAGCGGAAAAGGAGTGGAAGGTGAAAACAGATCCCCTTGTAGAGCCAGTTGGGGTTGGCGGCGCGGCTAGTCTTATTGTCATGCAGCGTGGGCAGGGGGGGTCCACCCCTGTCCACTGCACCCAGGCAAGAACCCCCGAAGAAAAGAAGAAACGGCAGACACCCCTGTCAAGTGCTTTGCAAGTCACCCAGGGTTCCCAGTCGAGGGGGCAAGGGATCCCTACTAGTAGCATTTGGGAGCGGGCGTGCACTGCTTGCAGGCTGTCGTTTCTCGAATGTCGAGCCGTCGCGTCCGGACAGTTTCCACTCCAGTCAATATAATTTCATGAGCCCGGCTGAACTTCCAGCTGGACAAGGTGAATTCATTCGGAGGTGCTGCGTATTGGAGACTCGTCAAAACGCCGGATCTGCGATGTTAGGATATGATACGATGAGACTGATGCTGTGGGTATCTGTGTCTGTATCTGTATCTGTATCTGCATCTCGGGTAGAAAGGCATCATCTCATACCAAAGTAAAGGCTGAAGCATCCTCCGTCCGCCGTCTTATCGCATCCCCCCGACATGATCAACGACAGGCGCCAGATCATAATGCTATTAGATACGACATCGGCCCTGGTTGACTTGGAAGCAGCTCCCAGATGTCGTAATGGAATCGGACTTCTGGCCTTGCTTACCAGCCATTGAGAAAACGAGAAGAAGAATGGAAATAAAAAATATCATCAACGCCATGCATCAGCATGATTCTTTATCTTGCACGGTTTCTCTTCCTCGCCTTGCCGCCGTCGGACACGGCAGGAAGGAGAAACTGTCAATTTACCACGGCATGAGCAGGTCACTCGCCCGCTGATGGAGGGTACAGGGAAGCAACGAGCTGCATTAGCACCTGCATCTTGATCGCGCTAGAATCAAAAAGTGGACTCGGTCCTCATCTCAACCCTCGTCGCCCGTCAACCGTCGACCCTTCCTTGACAAGTTTGGGGGCACAAGGTCAAGGTCAGGGTCAAGGTCCAGCTCACCACCAGCCAAAGCCCACGGACATGCATGTCTAAAAAACCCAATATCTCTCCAATATCCACCCGTGGACGCCTGCAGTCGTCTGCAATCTCCCCGTCCCTCACTTAGGTCGCCGAGCAGTCCAGTACGAGTTTTCATCTTCAGGAAGCCCGGGGCATGATGTGGTAGGTGGTCAGATTCGAGCCGAGGCATGGACAAGTGCCAACACGGCCAGGAGCCTCCCCGCTGCACCTTCATGCCATTGATGCTGGGAACGGAGGACGGACCTCATCCATCGCAAGGCTCACCAACGATGTTATCATAGTACTATGTAGCTGGCAGCGCGATTGACTGCCCGTGATCTGCCCTGGCTGTCTGCCACTTGTTGGGAGCTGATACTGTGCATGTTTGTCGAAAGGAGTATGGCGATCATGGCCTTGTCCGGCTTCCGTCTTCATCAGGGTTGACTTGGACCACAAACTCCACAGTCTCGGACCCGTTGCTGAAGATGGCTCACTGACCATCAAACAGGGGATCGCGGACCCTTTCAATCACTATCCGGATTTCTGCTGCGCTTGAGCCTCCTCGATCGCCACCTCTCCTGGCGTTGAGGCCTCAGTACGCAGTAGCAGCAAACTTCACCAGCGAACTCTCCACCGAAGCTTCGCGCCTGGTCGAAGCTTCAAGCCTGGCTTGCTGTCGATCTGCCCGTGTTGACAGCGCCGTCTTTTTCATCCTTTCGGAGCCGGCGATTGCTTTTCGTCTGAGCATAATTCATGCACACACTGCTAGTGGCTGTCCCACCAAATTACGGTGCCACTTGTCTTTAATGGCGTCAATTACAGACCGGGATCCTTTCGAGTACTCCACAGTTCGAGCAACGTCCATCGTCTGGTGACAGTGGACGTCGCGACAAGAATCGAATTTTCCCATCACAGTACACATCATGTAGAAGGCGATCAAGGTTCACACCGACCATCTTGATGGAGATGATCTTCTGCAAGTCCTACCCAGCCCTTCACGATACTTTGGGTATCTTGCCGCCCTTTTTCTTGACCGCCTCAGCATATTCCACTACTTGCGACCATCCATCCAATTGGCGTTCTCGCACAGACATGCGGGCTCGACACATCGGACTGCGCCTAGACGCCGGGGTGGACAAGCTCTCCTCCTCCAGTTCACGGTAGGATTTCTTCGTTCAGATCTTCATTCCCTGCAGATGACTGGGCCAGGATCTTGGAGGCCGTTGCGTGGTCCGCGCCATCCTTGCCCCGAGAGGACCCTGAGTTTCATAGGCTTGTCTGTGCATTCATGCCATTCGCCGTTGTTCTAGCGCCCGTTGCTTGAGATGGGAGACCGGCGCGACCAGAAGGAAGGCATCGTCTGTCCGGAGCAGCACCGGCGAACAAAGTGGCACCATTTCGGAAAGAATCATCCACCTGCTCGTCGGCCGTCGTCTGGGTCCAGCAACACCTCCAGACCTTCAGGCAGGGCGACCGACTCTCTGCCTTGCCGAGATCCGTCGCGGCCATCAAAAGAGCGACCTGTTTCAGCAGAGCCACAGGTCTCGTTGAGCCGTTGGAGCACAAGCCTTGAAACATCCGCAGAAGTCCGTTGGCAAATAGCAAGCGGCGCTGTGCTCAACAGGACCAGAAAACCACACAGCACACAGGACGATCGCTTACGCCATTGTGCATCCAAATGCATGGTGGGCTGCCATTGCCGAGTCTTCCACTTTACGGAGTCCCGGAGCCGACCACATGGTCCGCGTCAAACGCCTACATAGAAGCTTCCAATCTTGTGTGTTGGCGGCTGTTGACTGGCTCCGCAACGATGTCATTGCATCCACACAATTGTAAATCGAGGGCGGCCGCGATTGGATCGACCGGCATCCGTCTCGTGTCAGCCTGCGCGTGTTGCGATGCAGTCGTTCACGATGCACCTGGAAAGCCATGCGGGAGCCCATTCTGCAACCCCACCCCTCCACGGCGTCGTGATCCTGGAGCTCGTGGCTCGTAGCTGAGACGCCAGAGTCATGCTTTCATTACTTACAATTTGTTTGCGAGAAGACACAATCTAGACAAGACTCGGTCCGCAAAGTGCTCAACACATCTGATGGTCGGCGCCGAATACACCAATCACCCCCGGCTGGCCTGTATGTCCAACATGACTCGAACTTGGCATATAAGCAAAGAAACGTCTGACTACGACGTACAAGGCCATTTCGGTGCGTCTGCGTTTCGACCTCGAAAGCCTTGTCACGGTGTCTTCCTTTTGAGTCACCGATGATGCTCATCGAGAGACCCGGCTGAGTAGTTGTCCTGTCTATCCACGGCAATCGGTCTCGTCAGTCTCTCAAGACAGGTGTGAGATGGTACTCTAGTCTGAATAGACAGATCGAGACCGTCTTCAACGAAGTACAATTGCGTGACGCTTATTGACCTAGATCCAAGGCTCTGTAGTACATGTTGTTGGCACAACCGACTCTCCCAGGTCGGCTTCAGCACTTGGAGATCTGCTGTCACTGATATTGCTTCATTCACCGTATTGCACCTTGCCAGTTTGAGCCATCTGGATGCCTACGACACGTGCCATAGTAGAGATAGCATGTGCTAAAGGGATGTTGCCTGCTATCGCCCACACCCACAGCGGCCTCGTAGAAGGGGGGCTAGTGGCAGTGCTAAACGACCGACCCGGTCAGCCTCTTTGCCTAATCGCGGCCTCGAATTCATCACGGGTGTTGCAAAATGCGTGTTCTACACTTCCGGCCGGGCCGAAATTGTCAGAGAATCAGCTAGGCCGGCCGGCGTCCAATTGCACCGCCGCGCAAGCGTGGCTCGTGAACACATCCCTTGGTGCTTGCCGAGTAAAGGTACATGGATATTTGCGTCCACATGCCCTCACTGTCCAGCGACACGCCGGCTGCCTCGTCACAAATTGCTCAACCGATCATGTCACTAGTAAGACAGCGCAGCTATTGGAGTGTCGAGCGCCGTCAGAACAATGTCCTGTGCACTACAGAGAAACAATCATGTCTCGGAGGCAAACGCGTTAGAGAGCGGTGGACGATGCAAATGTCGTGCTCTGGTTACCACGGTCTAGTCCCAGGTTGGCGGCGGGCGCCTTGTATCTGGGAGGGATGGTGTGCACTCCAAGCCGTGGGATGGTGTGGAGGGGCAGCCAGGGGGGCAATCACTTACACGTTCCCATGATCTCTGGCGCCACTACACTGTCAAGCAGTTCGAACCATTCGGTCAGCTTGACGAAAGAGCTACTGCTGGAATTTAGATTTTAGATGACCAGGTACTGTGTATGTCCAGGTCCAGGGTGTCAAGATTCCATCCCACCAGCTGACGAAACAACCCGGTCATGATCTTCACCGGAACTTCGTCAAACTCATGCGGGAGATGTTAGAAACGATATAGTCGGCGGCCAATGGGCACATGCATCCAGCGCCTCTTTTCTTTTCTTTCTTTCTGGTAGTGCTTGCATGAAGCCCAGGTGGTACATATGTAGCTAGTACTACACTTTCCGGGCTTGGGAAACCGAATATACAGTATACCCACCCAAATGCCGGCTCGACGCAGGCTACCTCTAGCCCGTGTTGCGAACCACTTCCAGCATTCCTTATCAGCACGAGAACTGCTTCCCTGTTGCCATCACGCCGGCGAGTTTGTGCGAGGCTTCTCCCGGGCAGCCCGGTCGTCTGGTGATCAGCAGGAACAAGAAAAACGTGGTGTCGTCTTGTTGTGTGCGGGGGGAGGCGACTAGGTCGAACCACGCCAGTTTAGCACACGTAAAGCATATTCAAAGCGTATCTCCAAAGCTCCAAGTCGATCTGCTCATCTACCACAGTACCGTCCGTGTGCTATTATCTCGTCGAGGGGCCGTGCATCAAGGGAAGAGAGAATCCAGGAAACTTTCGGGACCCCGGATCGTCGTCACTGGGACTGACGCTCGGGCGTGGACCCGCGCTGTCGGCGGCTGTTCCAGAAATTGGATCCCATGGCGGGGTGCTCGTACCAGGGGGACAACATCCGCCTGATCCCTGTCGCAGCGACCCTCCACCACCCTGCCAACCTGCCACCCTGCCAACCTGCCACCCTGCCAACCTGCCACCCTGCGACCTTGTCCTGTTCGGTATCTTGCATCTCGTCCTAAGCCCCCAAGGTTCTCCCCCCACCCGCCTCAACCACATGCTACTATGGTACCAAAGTACCTACCTACTATAGTCCTAGTCTAGTACCTCCGCCAGCCCGAGAGCTTGCTAATTCCGTCCAGAACACCTACCATAGCATCTCGCCGCTGCGAGATGGGATCATGGCGGCTTGCAGACGGCAAGGCCATAGGCCAATGGCTCTGCCCTCGCCGCCTTGAGCTGACAGTGCGGCGCATTCTGCCTATGGAACGTCGTCATGGTCACTGCGGTTTCTGTACCAGACCTGGCTCCAGACCTGGCTCCAGACCTGGCTGCAGACCTGGCTGCAGACCTGGCGATAGCATCCAACATCTTGGCTCGGCTGGACTGGACTCGCGGTCAGGGCCCTTTTGTACTGTTTTGTACTGTTCTGTACTGCTTTTGAAGTCCCGGCATGCATGTCTGCCGATGGTTTAGTCTCGTCGGGAGTGTAACAGCAAATTTGACTTTGGCGCCGTCCCTGTGTCAAGCAGTTCGGGCCTGTCACGTTGTCGCATCGTCGCATTGCCGATTTGCATTGCCGCGTTGCCGCATTGCCGCCTCCGTGCCAAGCTCCGGCACGGGTGATCGCGGAGGTCAAAAAGGGAGGCTCGCCACGGCATGGACGGGACGGTCAGCCTGGCGGGACTTCTCACGATTTATCGGATCGAGAAGGTTGTTTGTTTATCGGGGATCTGGACCCTGACTTTTCCTATCTATGCCGTGCAGGAGACAGGCGTCAACGCGCGGGCCCGCCTGCCTTTTGCAGAAACCGATGCGCTGTTATCGCCCT
The DNA here is from genome assembly GCA_003012965.1 of Juglanconis oblonga. NCBI lineage: Eukaryota > Fungi > Ascomycota > Sordariomycetes > Diaporthales > Juglanconidaceae > Juglanconis > Juglanconis oblonga. Next base: position 21,298 of record MUZH01004150.1, on the reverse strand, counting down.
TGCTGCATAAAGTCTCCTTCACTAGAAACCGTCCATTTTTCTCTGCGTCGTCCTGTTCTCGATCGGGTGCGTCTATCTTCGACACACCAGTCGTCTGCTCGATATTGCCAACACCAGCATCCCTGTCAGATACGGCAATTTACTTTCCTGTTACGGGTCGACTGGGTCGATTCGGCGATTTTCATTCGCCGGCCGGATTTCCTAGGGTCCTGCTGGGAATCGGCCGACAAGGTTCTTACAGATCGATCGAGGACGGGTTCTTTTTTTTCTTTTTTTGGTCTTGGGGAAGGTGATGCCACGAACTTCCAATTGAATGCAAGTATGTCTGTGTTTCAATCGCACCATGATCACGTTTCCACACCGTCATCATACTGGGAAGCCTCTCGACGCCTTTGCCTTTGGAGCGACACTCGCGCGGTACTGTCTCGTGGCCGTGACCCGGAGAACCTCATCACGGATCACCACTCGGCGAGGGATGTTCCCTGAGACAGTACCAGCAGTTAAGACTTCGGCATCGATCGATCCTCCCTCGAGGTTCTTGCTTTCCCATGCGCCCGGAGACATGACTCGGTCTCGTCGTCGCCTGCCCGATCATGTTCGACTGCTGGCCGGTGCATACACGGCCCGGAGGGTTCTGGTCTTTGCTGACGGCCTTACGTTTCCTGGCAGCTGGCCGTGTAGCACGCTTGAGGCCGGTTGAGCTTGATGCTGTGAGAGCTGCAGGTGAGAAACAAAAAAAAAAAAAAAAAAAAAAAAAAGCCCTCGAGACTGTGAAACTCGGCTGTTGCGAAGGAGGCGGCAGCGGCATCGTGAGATTTGTCGTCATGGTTCGTCTCCCCAACTTCATTCCGCCCCTCTCGGCTCTTCCCCGATTGCCCACGTCCTCTCTCCCTCCCATCCACCCGGCCACCGGCGCCTGCGTCGGCTGAGGAACTTTCGCCTCGGGGAAATCGTGGTGTGTCCCACCCGAGCGGCTGCTGTCACTATCACTGTCCACGAGTTCAGCAGAGGTAGTGGGACATCGTCTTGGACAACTGTACAAGTGCCCACTTAGGTGCAGCTAACAACAACCAAGACAGTCCGTCTTCGTGGGGGCCGCTTCGGCTGAATAATTGCTTGACAGCTTTTCCCCCAGGATACATACGGATGCGCGCAGCCCAACTGCCGAGACCCACTTTTATGTGCACAGTATAACACATGCGTATAACACATGCGGTGACGCCCGGGAGTGAAATCGGCTGTTCGCATGCCAGCCCTGCTTTGTGAGGCTGACGGGCCGAACGACCGACAGACGATCATTCTCAACGTCAGGACCCAAACCTGTCTGCGCTGCTCTCTTCTGCTGCTATGTGACAACCAATCTCTTGAGGCGCGTCCAGACGCGACCGCCCTCTCTCTCTCTCTCTGTGCCATCGCGTCTCCACTCGTGCTTCTTTTCTGCCGGGGGCCCGGTGGTGACTCACAGCGGAGACGTTTGCTTCTCAGCGGCCGTCCCGATCTTAGCATGAGTGGTATAAGGCAGAATTTATCGACATGTAAAATTGTTCATGACAAGTCTGTTCCGAGATGGCCTGCACGGGCCAGGCTCCAGAAACTACCACCAGGACGTCGACGGTTCCTTGGCCTGGGGAGGGCGGAGGCATAGTCCGCGCGCCTGTAGGGGGATCGGACGATGACTACTTTCATAGACGTTTATTCATGTCCGTCATCGAGATGGAGGTCGTATCAGAGTCATGAAATGAGTCCAGGTGTGTCGAGAATCTTGGCGTAGCGAAGCAGGCGTGGGACAGAGCGTCGGGGCCCAAGGCCTACTAGGAACTATGCTGGGTGAGATGCTTCTGAGGTTTTCCCCTTCTCTTCCAGACCTACAATGTTGTGTACAATTTCACTGGTGTGGAAATTGCCCTGTTAGCCTGTCTCTAGACTTTATGCCCCCAATACATACCTAGTAGCCTAAGCGAAGTGACTGCCCTTCAGGGACGGATTGATGCCTTATGAGATGGCCGTGGGAAGACCAAGAAAAATACTACGTTGAAGAATGTGAAAGACGGCGAGAGAGAACACAGAATAATGTGAAGCGAATAGTTTGCAGCATCAGAGGAGAAGTTCGAGCTGGAAAGAGATATAATCACGAAACAGTTGTTCTGGCAAGGGCGGCGAGACTTTCGTCGATTACTGGCAACTGTAAGAAAAGGACTACGCATATACAACAATCAAACTGGCGGCGGAGAACATGGTATGCCTCGCCTTTATAGATCTTCCTATTCTGTAATTCAAACCGCGCTCCTCCTCAAAAACCTATCTCGATGCCTCATTGACTACCATGATAAGGCCTCCTCGCAACTGCACAGCTCCAGAATGGTTGGAGCGGCCGTCTAATCAGATGGGGTCTGCGCTCCTGTTCCGGGCAGCAAATGTGTTCGACTAGATAGGTCACCCTGACTGCCTGATCCCGCTGGCCAAGGTACTTCCACCGGCCGAGTTCGCCAGCTCGACTTGACCGGGGGGGGGGCGGTGTTCCGTCGGGGACAAAATCAGAGCCAGGACAAAATCGACAAGCTTGGATAGACCGTCCCTGGTCGAGGATGACACGAGCGTCTTCCCAGGAATCCCCATCCATTGCGGCCACAGACCAGATACTAGACGAGTTCGACTCGGCGGGCGATGACAGGGCACATGGTCGTGGGATACCCGGATGGATCCCGTAACCAAGATCGTGAATACACGCCCTCGAACAGGCTCGCCAGAGAGGTTGTATTGTCCACACCTGAGCAGCTGGGCAGCTGGGTGACCGTGGGAGCGCAGCCGATAGCCGTGTGTACTACATGGGTGGTCGCAGTCTGGGAGGGCGCACGCGTGAGTGCTTTCCCAGGGGTGCCACCTGTCGCGACAACGCATAGTATGCTGGATGCGAGAGAGGCGGCAGCGGTGATGGGACAGACGGTGGTGGAGAGCGTGATATGTCTCGGTAACTAGAATCGTGCACGCTTGCTCGGGTGCTGATCTGGTATCAATACATCCACCACACGGCTCTGGCGCGAGAATATGCCCGGCTGTCGAAGATCCAGAGACCAGAGAGTCACCGGACGTCGTTGAGAAACGTCCAGTGGTGTTACTGAACAACAACAAAGTCAAGCCCAACCTTGGTACATACCGAGTTTGACACAATAGTAAGATTCCAAGTGGGTCTCGTCGACGAGCCAATGTCTGAATAAACCCCGAAAGTTGTTGGAGGTCCGCTGATTTAAATCGCCGGGAAGGCTTCGTTCCAGGTACCTATCATTGATTGACGGGCTCGTGCTAGACCTTAGAATGGATGTTGGTCCTGAATCTGTTGTGGTGATTCCGCCATGTGCATGTTGATTAGGTATAGCTCTGATATCGAAACACCGCCGGTGTCTTAGTATTTACCAAAGAGATGAACCCGACGCTCGTCGACATACCGTGACAGCAGAACACTTCGACAAAGCCACAGCTCCACTAGACTTCTTACAGACACGCCCTCCACCATTTGATATACCAAGCCAGCGGGCCCTTGCGCCCGTGACCTCGATAGATCGAGCTCGACTGCAGCTGGACTTGGATCGACCACCCCGGCGCCCAGGCGCTGTTGAGGGTTCGAGTGTAATGACCCTCTGACCCGCTCTGGGACCTCGTCTGAGGATCCCTCTCTCTCTTCGGCCCTGTTGGAGCAGAAGAGATTCACATTATCAGCTGCCGATTCACATGATTAGCTGTCAAGGATTAGTATTAACTATTAAGGATCTATATTGTTATATACCTCTAGGGTGATCCTTTAGGGGTAAAAGGAAGGAGTATTGGTATATATATACAGGCTAGCTGTCTTCTTTTGTAGCCTTGAAGTGCGAAGAACCAACCATTCGATTCACTACACTCGTGCATTTTCCTATACACTAGGATTGTCCGCAGACGGTGATTCGCACGACCGACCAAAAATGGAGCGAAGCCGTCGTCCCGATTCTTCACAACCGGTGAGTTATGCTTTCAAGTCCCTGATTCTTCTCAAAACGCGGCTCCGCCTTGTCCCAAAGGGGTGGTGGAGTGGCCCGCCGTGGCCGCATCAAAGGCGGCCTGCCCTCCCGGCGAGGAACATGCAGGTACAAAGTCACCAACTGCGGAGCCAGCACACATCGAATGCTACTGTTTTAAAACATATGCGGAAAATGTTTCATAAACGGAAAAAAAAAAACACACAGACTGTGAGATCGTGGAGCCCACTATCAGGCTTCCGGGCTCCACCTGGGACTTCAGCCGCGTATACACCATGATCTACACCCAAACAGCCAAACTGAGTCTGGACCAGATTTGGAGTAGACAGTCAAAAGGCTAGACCAAAGTGACTCCGTGCGCAAGAGATATGAGATCGAGAAGGACAACGCTATATGCAGGGGACCAAAGTAAAAACCACACGCGCGAACGGAACACGAATGTGTGGGAGACTGCAAGTGGTGCGGGCCTCGGTGATCCATGACGACTAGAGACTAATAATGCGAGAGGTAAGCGAGCGTAATTTGAGCTCGAAGCCCTTCGACCCTGGTATATCCATGAAGTACCAAGAAAACAAAACGACTGTGACCAACGCTTGTTCTGTTGAGCAGCTGTTTCTGAAACACCCGACGACGCTGGATGATAAAAATTGAACTTTTTGGGATGAAATTTGCATAGTGACAGATTGGACTGCTCCTCCAGTGCCGAAACGCCGCAGCTTCCCTCGCGACTTCATAACTATAGGCAACAGTTGTATATATACTCCAGCATGCCGTCCGCAAGACCAAAACTTTTCCGATCTCGTCAATATTAAGCTGGACATATTATTCTTATCTATAGACGATCATCGTATGCATTCTATATGTAGGCTCCCGAGGTCTGGCATATAGTAATAAATATAAAATGCTATTATAACTCTAATTCTTAGTTAAGAAACGGCTCTACCTAAAGGTTATAGCTTAAGGATAGCTTCTATATACTATAACCGGTCTTACATAGGGTTATTAGGCTCGAGTAGAAGTAATATATATCAGAATAGTATAACTATTATAATTCTCTCAGCTAATATATTAATAAGTTTATATAGAAAGACTTATCTTAAGTGCTAGGCTGTGAAGGGCTGGCCTACAGGGCTCCAGACTAGCTAGCTTGTCTGCGGCCTTCAGCTAACGTAAGTCAGCTACCTTATCCACTGCACTACAAAAGGTACGTAACAATCCTGAACGTCAGGATTATGCTAGCCAGACTGATATAGGCTAGGGCACAGCTTAGCCTATTATATAGGCTTTTAAGCATTCTCTATTATATAAGGGAACCTATTACAGCTTTTATAGCTGTATTAACAGCCTAAAAAAACAATAACTACTTATATAATAGAGAATACTTAAAAGCCTAGCACTTATACTATAACTTTTAATTAATATTATATTTATATTTGAAAATACTAACCGTCAGTTGAGGCGGCACTGATCATCGCGCTGGCTGTAATGACACTCCAGGGGTAAAATTTATGATCGCACGTAATTACAGCAAATATTAAGCAGCCAAGAAGCCCAAAGATTCCTTCTCTCGAACCAGCGCAGTTAGCTTTCAAAGCAAGCTCGATATCGCCTGGAACGTTCGTTTCGCGATACACCAGATGTCCTTCACGTCACAGGTGCCCCCCCCCCCCGATCCACGAGGATGGGTCCCATGCGGATGTCCTTGTTGTCGCTACCTTCAGCGAATAGAATAGCGATAGGATTGTGATGGAAATCTAGAATCGCGATGGACAGGGCGCTGCGGAGGTATTGTTGGCTGGTTTCGGGAAGTGAGGAAGGGAGAGTCGAGTCTGGGGAGTAGAATAGCGTTTCTAGATTTCTGGCGAAGGTCTCGATGGCAGGGAAATGGGAGGCATGCGGACGGATACGAGCCAGATGGGTGGGCCGATGAATGACGCTGTCGAATGCAGATCTGGCAGTTTGGAAAGCCGAGCTATAGCGGTCGTTGAGGGAGGGGACGGTTTTGGGATGCGACAGGATCAGTTTGGGCAGGCCGAGTCGATTGCGCGCCGACCTCGGGAGATGGAGAGGGTGGTCAGATAGTCGAAGTTTCGTACGACATGGACATGAAGAAAGACATCTCGAGTCGCGGCGATGAGACGGATGGCTTCGAAGTCATCGCTCTGGCCGATGCTGTTCGAAAGCGTGGCCGCAAAAAAGACGGGCCGCGTGGGATCAGAGAACGCAGCCGGGCCATGTCCATGACCCTGGGCCAGTCTGGCACGAGAACAACATATTCGCGGCCAAAGACCTGCGCCGCATGTTTCAAAATCACATCGTCAAATCTCGAGGCCAGCAGAAGTGGCTGGCGGGTCGGGGCCTGACTGCGCAACTGTTGCTGTACGGCGCGGATGCCGTAGGGGTTGGCTTCACACCGATTACATAGGTACGTAGTAGGTTACATACGTAGTAGGTAGCCACTCGGATTCCCGTCGTTGACCCTCCGGCCCTTGGAAACGACTGCGAATCTCTCGAGCTCTTTGGAGTGGAATGGCCAGCTCTCATGCATTTCTTCGGGCAGATTGATGTTATTGTTATAGGGCGGCAGGCCCACCTCCCGCATCGTCGCGACAGTCGAAGTCCACAGCGGATCGCACGAGGGATTGAACGGGCCGGGAGTCTGGTCCCACGCATAGTACAGCGTGTTCACCTGATCCAGCACGTCCTGTACATTGACCGCCAATTTGAAACCGTCCTTCAGTATTGATATGGAGATGTAATCTGTAGGTACCTTACGCATCTTGAGTTGTCACACAACGTATGCAAAATCAAGCATCTGCTTCTTGATTTCGTCTCACTCATCAGCACTATTCAGATCATCGAAATGTCGTTTCCACCGAACCGAACCTCACATGTGAATTACGAGAAACTCGTGCCCGATCAAGGGGAGGGTACAGCTGAGGACCGCCTCTTAGCGCCCCCTCCGATGGAGTATATCGACCTCTCGGATTCGGAAAAGTGCAATGCCTGCGCTCGCTGTCGAAACTTCAAGACATATGCCATCGTGGGCAGCATCACGTTCCTGATATTTGTTCTGTATTATGTGCTGGACCAGAACGCTCACCGAACGGCATCCGGGAAGCAAGATCTGCACTGCCGGAGCTCCCCCCGGCCTGCGGAAGCCAGGGCGCTGGGCTGCCGATTCGAGTTGATGGCGTACAGCTGGATGCCGGAACCGTGTATGGTCCAAGAACTGGAAGAGGGGTTTCAGAAACTGGGGTTCCAGTATTTTGAGGATATCGAGGGAACTCGTCCCATGAGCCACGAGGTAGTACTGATGGGTGACCATCTTGTGTACGCATCGTGGGGGAACACATGTGGCATTGCTCGTTCATGTGGAAGAGGTTGATCAAGCTTGCGAATGGGGTCCAGGGGAGTGGGGGGTTCAGCAAGGCGATGTTGCGTATGAATCATACGGAGCATTGCTCCAGTAAGATGATGGAGGTCCCGAGAGCACCGCTTGGTCTAATCAACACCAGAGGCACTCCTACCTTTGGTGAGTGTATATATGAAGAGAATCCGTAGGTCCCTTTCCCAGAACATCCATGACAATGGCGGGCATAATTTGGGATAGTAGGATGTTGTGCACACAAGAGGTAGTGTGTTCTTCCGGCCTGTTTCTAGCATATGGTTACTCGGGTCGGGTCGCTCCACATGACATACGAGTTCTGATCTATCACCATACGCGCATAAGTGTTTTGAATGCTGTATTGGGCGGGCGTGGTCTAGAGTTTGCCGGCATGCCACCTGCGTGACGGCTCCTCGCTTCAAGGGCTGGGCCAGTGAAGGCGGAGGTAGCTATGCCGGCCCTTGATGTGTCCTAGGTCCTTTGAAAGGTACACCGAAGTCTCGCTTTCAAAACAAGCAAAGAAGACTCCCTTTCCGTTGTCGCTTGTCGGTAATTTCTGGCGGCCTGTTATGCGAGAAGATCGGGGAGAAGATCGGGGAGTCGGCGGCGTTTCCGCGTCTGCTGTTCCCCAGGGTCTTGCTCCTCCTCCCCGTCTCCCATCCTTTCCTCGGTACTCGACTCCGGCGCCCCTGCCGCTCGAAGCCGTGCTTTTCGCGGTCGCCAGATGGAAGGGAGTATGAACGGAGGCGCCCGATCATATACCTGTGGTCGGCACCTACTGAGGTGGTTGTTATACATACAGTTCGCACAGGCTCCCCCCGGAATCACATCGGGCTCGGCTGCCGGTGCCCGGACACATCCAACCCACAGACCACGATGGTCGCGACAATTCTCACAGGCTCGATGCTGCGGTTCGTCTTGCCCCGTCACCTGGACTAGGACGGCTTTCAGGTTGCAGTTTCTGCGGGACGTCGTCGTCCCGAGCTGGAATTCTGTGTGGCTATTCCCGCGACGTTGCTGGCGGTATTTGAGTGCATTTACCGGTCGGAGCTTGCCTAATTCTCTGATTTTCTTATGATGAGGTTCGCTGGGCGCTCGCCCTTCTGGCTCATACACTTCTGCAATAGCTGGGCACACCTCCTTCACGTACTCCCACGCCGTTACAGGCTCGTCTATGTCCGCTGTAGTGGCCTGTGTCTGGGTGGTTGCTCCGTCTCGGGTGGCGCCCTTCCCGGGCGCTGCCAGCCATGCCATGCTTAGAAGGGCATAGATTCGAGTATGTGAATTTCAAGCGAGAGGGGGTGCAGGGTAGTATTGGCCAGGGGACAGATACCTCCTAGGCCACCAGGGTGATAGAGAAGGCGCCTTTAGCGCTGAGGTTGTTTTTGACGATAATGCGAAACGGGCGGGGGGGAAGACGACGCGTGTGACGTGCCAAGCTGGTCGTCGGCTGCCCGGTTCCGGTATCATGTAAATAGGCACCCGGATCCAAGATCACCCCCCCACCCTTTGTTTCCATTCTCCAAGCCTGGTATCCTTCCCTCCTGTCTCCCTCCCCCCTCGACTTTGGTTCAAGCCCAGCTTTCTTCCTGTTAATCGTGACGGGCGGGAGAATTCGACGGTTGATGATATCCGATCGAAGCAGTTCCGAAACTGACATGTGCCTGGCGGCTGCGAAAGTATTGAATAGCTGGCACAACAAGGAGAGAGCAATTTGCTCTTATAGACATAGCCAGAGCTGGACCACCGGACTCATCCCCCGTCCTGACTGAGTTGGCGCCAGTAGGGAAGGCCCATGAGTTGAGGCCACGCGTTCTTGGTGTATAGAACCGTGCATTGTACTGTTACGATTTGAATAAACACGTTTGTGTGTTTGTACCTGGTTTTTATTCCGAGACAAACAAATGTTTATATATTTTGCATAAACAGTCAACTCCCGAATTAATAATCAGAGGTTGGTTTTCATACGTTTTGGGCCGAAAGCGAGGCTCTTGCGATCCATTTTCACTCCCCAGTTTACCTAGGTAGTCCACACACCTAGAAAAGCATTACCATCTGCCAGTAATACACCGTTCTATGAACAATCTGGGTTATTAACGAGCTCAGCACCATGAAGAGTCTAGCGCCATAATGGGAGATGAGTGAGAGAGAAGCACTGCAAGAGAAGTAAGTTCAGTAATAGCTAAGGTAGAGAGGAATTGTAGGCGCCCCTAGACCCTGGGAAAGCCTTGCCCCGGGCCAATAGAATACCAGATCCAAGGCTGGCGGTTACTAACAAATTCAGAGGCAAACAAATAGGAAACGTTCGTGTGGCTTGAAGGTGTTTAAACAACCTTAATGTGCTGTTTACTCGGGCATCACTAGTTGACTGATATGCGGAGAATCAAGTCTATTGAAATACAAATATACCACTACTTTCCGTCCTTTTCAACATGAATTGGAATGCCTACAATTTGTCTCACACTTATTCGATAAATAATCAATAATACTAAATAAATCGGATTCCAGAACAATTCTTATGATAAATCCAATAGCATCATTACCATGGAAACACCTCCATGAACCCGTGTCGGTCTAGTCTCTATCTTTGATTATTACACGACAACAAACAGAATGCTCAATTTACTAGGTCGCCATAGCCGGTAAGAACCGCATCTTCCTCATATAACTCAGATTAGCGACTACATCCCTCTCAATTTCCGCTTTCATCTCCTCATCCTCGCGCCCATCACCATCTCCAGCCGTAAAGTCCCCCTCCAAGACCAACGCTCTGCTTCACGAAAAATTGTTTTTACCAAAAGTAAAACCAATTTTAGGAATGCAGGTCCGGATACAGTGGATATTTCACATCTTATGCTTCAATAGCCGCGTCGACAGCCGCGAGCCATATGTCGTGAGGAGTACTGGTAAGAGGATAGCCCGACCGGGAAATGAGAGGCTAGATGGCAGTTTCTGAGATACCGTCCGAGACTGGCATGGCCATTGCCTCCCTCGCATCACCCGTCGAGGGTCGGGCTGGGCAAGGAGCCGAAAACAGACAACGCAGGACTTTCCTGGCGACGGCCGCACAGCTGGCGAGGTAAACCCACCTGTTGCTTACCTCGCTACTGTGTGGACATGCCTATTCCGACATTCGTGCTCACTGCAGCGGCAAAACGTCCCTAGTCTCCTTCCTCTTCAACCTCCTCAATATCACCTCCGGCAATATCCTCATCAGCGACCTACCCCCGGCCTCTGCGTCCAGAAACTCCGGAAAATCATCGCCGGTCTCCCCCAGGACACGTTGTTCCTCCCCGGCAGTGTGTGCGAGAATGTCCGCATCTACTGTAACCGAAATAAGCGCATCAACTCCTCGCATCTCAGTCATGCGGCGGCGGAAGAGCGCTTAACCGCGTCCATGGTGGATTCTCTGCGCGCGCTGGGACTTTATCAGAAGATTGTTGCGGGAGGGAGGCTGGATTGCGCGAGCATTGGTTTGACTACATTATTATCGCATGGCGAGAGAAAGCTTTTCAATCTGGCAAGATTGAGTATTACCTCTTCGCCGATTGTGGTAATGGATGAGGCGACAAGTTCGATTGATGACGTGACAGAGAGAGTGGCAAGGGCTTTCATTAGGCAGACATGTAAGGGGAAGACAATTGTGGAGGTTGTGCATCGGTTAGGGAGTTTGGTGGAGGAGGATTGGGATTTTTATGTGATTATGGATCGGGGGCGGGTGGTAGAGACCAGTGACAGGGGAGTTGAGGCAGGAGGGGAGAGGGCACAGGTTTGTTCAGTTGATGACTGGGGGTGGCGAGAGTTAAAGCTATGGCTTTGGGGTGGTCTTGACCACAGTACTCAATTTGTAACCGGCTTTCCATAAGGATCTTGTGGGTTTTAGAGGTTTGAGGATCGTCTTCAGAGTTCCGGGGACTTATGAAGTGGTCATGTGGACTGATGTAGAGAGATATGGCAATATAAGCAGGACAACCGTGTATGTATACTCGAGAGCGTTTAGCAGGCTGTCTTTTCGGTTCTTTTCCTGGTGCAGCCTCGATCCGGGAGAAAACGTACACAATACAAGATCTTCAACGTTACGGCCTCATCAGCTGCAGCAAAATGAAACAGCAGGCCTCCCTCGCTAAGGCTCCCAAACAATTCTCACGTGTCAAGAGGCCGATTTAGCTTGCCAGTGTCGCCATCATCGGAAAGACGAGTCTTTTCTCATGATCAGCTCTCATTTCTGATCGAATGAGGCCGGTTATCTGTTAATATAAATACGGGGCCACCTGCCTGTTTTAATCCACTACAGATGCCAACCCTCCCAATCTTTATATACTGTCAGACAAGAACGACGGAACAGATTCCGATCTACTGTGTACGTTACTTCATCAATTTAGTTACGTCTAGGGCGGGCCAGATGCTCCCTACTTATACACAAGTCCAATACTAAGATTAAGCCTCCAAGCCCCCCCCCCCTTCGTACCTTCCTTTAAGCCAGTATACCAAAGAGCTCGCCCCCAAAGAGACGAGAGGAAACCTCACAATCCGACACATAACTTTTTCGCAGTAGCTCGCGGTATCAGCCCTTACGGCGTAGATGGATATAGTTGTAGATGAATTCCACGGAAGGCATAGGTTCCTTGGTTTCTTGCCAACGCAATCCATGGACGACCGGCACCTGAAGTGATACCAGTGGACATTCTGACCGAAAATGTCCCGAGTGGGTATAAGATGGTCCCATGACTCTGTGGAATTAGGAAGCATCGTACACACACATTAGCAGCCTCGGATCCGCTCAGCTGCTCGTGTCCCGCCAGATATCAGTCCAGCCCCACGGGTTTGGACATCGGATACAGCGAACAGTTGCACCCTCCTGGTACCTATCACTTTTTCAACAACCAGAAAGGAGACTGGATATCGTTTCTTCGGAAACGCGGTCTAATTTGACTGAACATTCCAAGTCCGTAAAGTTCGTGCCGGGATTGCTATCGAAATCAGCATTTGTTGACGTTTGAACGCACGGTGCCGATTCGAGAAGCTCCCGTGGGTCTGCCCCACGGGCAAGACGCTCACCAAGCCTACCTAGGTAAGCTTACCTAGGTACTGTATAGTAGGCCGGGCAAGCTACCGGGACAAAACCTGTCCCACCAAATTCAAATATCCAGCAAGACCTCGATTTTTTTCAACTATGTACAACGGGCAGGAACTATCGAATTCTTCTCCGCTTTCGCTCTACCCAAGCCATGCCGTGCGTTTTTCCCTCGTTCTGCAGAAAAGCAGGCGAGAAAGGTAGTTTTCAGTTTCGGTGGGATACGTTTTGGTCCGGTAGCCTGACCGGAGGAACAATCATCTCCACAGAGACGTCACTGGGATCCACCCTCTGCGCTCTGAGCCGGGGAGGAACCCAAGCCAGTCGAGTTGCTGTTCCTGTATCTAGAATGTTCCTCTTGAGATGGCCGTGTACCCAGCGTCTTGACACTGAGGGGGACTTTCAGGGACACCAACACCACGTTAGAGCTCATCTGGAGCAGTATATATTGATCTACAATTCGCATCCCCTTCTGCTCTCTTCAACTGTGACCGTTCCGTCATGAATATTTCCTGAGCAAATCTTTGCCTGCTCCTCCTCACCTCCCTTTTATCAGGAGCAGCATTCTTTCTGTCGTGTCGTGTATAATTCCTAGATCTCGACGGGATACGATCACTGACAATATTGCATCATGGACTCAGCATCGGACAAGACAAAGTGCATCGGCTCTGAGGATGACGAAAACACCACCGAACCTATCCCTCATATCACCGGTTCATCCCTCAACCCTGCGGACCCTGTATCATATGGCAGACAAGGTGTCTGGGGACTTTTCGCGTCTCCGTACATCGTCGGCGTGGCCTTGCTCACTTCCATGGGGGGCTTCTCCTTCGGCTATGACCAGTACGTGACCGCTGTGATTCTACTCCTCAACTCCACTAGTTTTTTCATCCCCCAGTGTCAACTGCTAAATGTGGCTCTATCTGAAGAGGTGTCATTTCCGTGATCAATACCATGGACCAATTTCACAGCGTATTTCCGGACACAAATACTTCCTTTGGCAAGGGTTTCATGACCGGCATGCTTGAGTTTGGCGCCTTCATCGGTTGCTTTTTTATGCCCACACTGGCGGACAAAGTTTCACGCAAAATGGCTTTGACCATCGTGGTTGTGATATTTAACATAGGTGCGATCATGCAGACCGCTGCGAACAGCTACGCCGTCTTGGTCGCCGGAAGAACAATCGCGGGAATTGGTGTCGGAACCTTGGCCATGGTATGTTCTACTTCTATTTCCTCGCTTGATGTCTAGACGTGATACACGGTCATACGGAATCCATGTCCTAACCGGTGACTACAGGGAGCCCCGATCTACATCTCGGAAATTGCACCACCCAACCTCAGAGGCACACTCCTTGTCCTTGAGTCCATCTCGCTTGTCGGCGGAGTGGTGATCTCCTTCTGGATCACCTACGGCACGCGGAACATCTCGGGCGAGGGATCCTTTCGTATTCCCTTCGGCCTGCAAATGGTCGCGGCTACACTTCTGGGTCTCGGTATTCACTTGTTTCCCTACTCGCCACGATGGCTAGCTCTCGTCAACAGAGACGAGGACGCCCTGCAGTCCCTCTGCCGCCTGCGTCGTCTCCCAGCCACTGACGAGCGCGTCGTGGCCGAGCACCGAGCCATCCTGACCGAGGTCGCCATCCAAAAGAAGATGCAAGAGAAGAAGCACCCCGGCGTCAAGCCCGGTGGTCTTCTGATGGAACTATACGGCTGGCTGGATGTCCTCAAGCTGTGGCGGCGCACTGTCATCGGTGTGGGCGTGGCTTTCTTCCAGCAGTTCTCGGGCATCAACGCATTCGTCTACTACGCACCCACCCTCTTCGAGTCGCTTGGTCAGGATACGGAGATGGCGCTCATCATGTCCGGCATCTTCAACATTCTCCAGTGGGTCGCAGTCATTGCGTGCTTCTTCATCATCGACAAGGTGGGCCGGAAGCCTCTGGCGGTTTTTGGCGGCTTTATGTCCGGCCTCGCGTGGATCATCATGGCGGTTCTCGTCGGGTTGTACTCCAGCAATTGGCCAGCGCATCCTGCCGCCGGCTGGGCCGCGGTGGCCATGGCCTTCATTTTCATCCTGGTTTACGGAGTCTCCTTCTCCTGTCTGGCCTGGGCGCTGCCCGCCGAGGTCTACACTAACGCCACTCGTGCAAAAGGTGTCGCTCTATCGACTGCCACGGTATGGCTCTGCAACTTCATTGTAGGTGTGGCGACTCCTCCCATGATTGAGAATCTTGGCTTTGGTACATATGTGTTTTTCGGTACCTTCTGCATTCTGAGCGGGTTTTGGGCGATTTTCTTGCTACCGGAGACGAAGGGCAAGACCCTGGAGCAGATGGACGAGGTGTTCAAGGATACGGCAGCACTGGAGGAGAGGGAGATCCTGCGGGCTGAGATCATGAATGAGCAGAAGAAGCACTCGTATGACAGCTTAGACAAGCAGATTAGTGTTTAAGAGGGGTCTCGTCTGCATCCATCAGGGAAGGATTGACAGGTCCAAGTACAAGCGAATGCATTATATTACAAATTCCACTTGGATCCCACTGTGAATCTGTACCTGGCCCTTTGGAATATCTGATATCTGGTGAACCGTGAAGATCCTGATGGCTCATGATTTTCGAGTCGGTCTCTTGCAGCAGACCCATCCGGTCCGGTAGCCTCATTTGCCCTCACAACTCTTCCCTTACCCTACTTATGCGTTAGCCTCCTCGTTGACCATTTCTCGCGCATGTCCTCCGATACTCTTATCCCACCGCTCTCAAAGTTTCTCCCATGCTGACAATGCTTCCACTCACAGACTGCACGCCTCCTACAACCGCCGACAGCCAGTCGTCTATCCTGCTACAACGCCCGCCTCGCCGCCGTCCGCGTCCAGCTCGCCCAGCCTTGGGAGGCCGTGCTCGTGTAAGTGGCAGGAGGAGCATTCCGATGACGAAGACGAAGAGCCTAAGACCGAACACCAGGATGAGGATGAGGATGACTAAAAGAAGCTGATACTACGATCGCTGTTATTGTTTGGTTTCATCTACCACCACACACCAGAAGTACAAATGAAGCAACTGAATATGATGAGAGCACGATGCTTGACGACAGAGATCATGGATCACGACTTGGACGAAGAACGTGCCGTCGATTCAGATCGAAAAGATTGACCGTGGTGCTCGGCCGATAGGCTTCCGGGCCTCGGTTGAGAATTTGAGCAGGGAAGCATTGTAACAAGGATGCTGTCGATGGGTAAATCGTGGGATCTGAAGGAAAGGCACAACAGGTCCTCAAGAAGCAGCCACTCACAACATCGATCATGGCATCCTCAACACCCACGGGGACGGGAACAATTGCCCTTGGTCGCCTGGTGGCCAAGTCAGATTCTGGAGAGAACAGCGGCATGGGTCAAGTGGAAGAGTGCCACATGGCGCATCCAGGAACAGGTAAGATCCAGTTCTCGTCCGCACTGCAGAGTGGCAGCCGCCACGCTCTCGGAAAGACGCCGGACCAATGACGAACAGATGGAGCTGTCGCGGGAACGAGTCGCTGCACGTCACGATGCGAAAATCCGGGGTAAGAGTCGAGGATCCATGTGGGGAATGGGGGGCATGACGTCTTGGGAAGGAAAGACAGAGAAATGACTTGGGGCATCTCTTCACCTCTTCATAATGATTATCGTCGACCCTGGTTACTAATTAGAGAAAGTGGCCTGTCCGTCATGTCGGCAAGGAACTCCTTTTTTGTTTTTTGCCCCAGACTGTGAAAGGTCCATCGACCAGTGCGTCTGCAATAGCGTCAAATTGTAAGTCATGTACCAAAGTACGAAGTAAAGTACCACAGTACATAGTGCATGCACAGTTTGACCTGGAAGCGCCAATCAAAGAGATGGAACCCGTTTGACCGGCATGAAACTCCACTCCACTGACCAGAAGATGGGAGATGGAGATTGCTCCCGTGGCGCCTTTCTGTGGAAAGGACAAGGGGATGAAAGGAACGAAAACCACAGATGGATCCACAGCTTCATGAATCATATCGCATATATAGGTATATCGCATATCAGATGTTGCAGAGCCGGCTTACCTAAGCAGTGGGATTTGGTCGCAGCTCCATCCCTGTCGCCACTCCCCGAAACGGCCTAGTGCCCCTGCCCGCAGTCGCGTTCGCTCAACCTCAGTCCGTAAAATCAACCGTCGGTCGCACCGCACGCAGCCCTCCCACTATCGCAAGGACGAGCATCCAACATCATCATCCATTCTGAATCGCGGCTCTATCGACACCTGATCGGCCTACGCCCCTCGCACACGTCTCTCCCGATGCCAACACCCACCCATCCGCCCCGTCGAGTGACCCTCGCCTCCCCTTGACGACGCGCACGAAGCACCAACCACCTTGCGCAAGGCCATCCCCAGACCATCCTTCGAGCTCAGCCGCCATGTCGTCGAGACCCACCACGCCTCGGAGCTCGCGCTCCGGGCGCGTGCCCGTCCGATCGCGGGGCCGCCAGTCCCAGGACCACGAAGAGCCTCCTCTGAAGAAGAGAAGGTATGTCCCAGGCGGTCCTGGCGGCGGCGGCCGATTCGTCCTTGCCGACGAGCTTGAAACCCCAGCTGGTCCATCCAGTTCCCGACCTAGAAGCACCGCGAGAAGGCCCCCGGCTCGATCGCGAACCACCCTCGCCCCACGAGAGAGAAGCACCCGCGCCCGCACCTCCGCGAACCGCTCCACCCAAGACGACATGGAGTTTAGCTCAGCAGCAGCAGTCGCTGCCGCAGTGGTGCAAAGCGAAGGATACAAACCAAGAGAAGAGCGCGGCTGGGAGGAGTTCCACCCCAATCTTGACATCGAGGCCACCTTCATGGTCTTCCACTCCGAAGACGTCGACGGGACCAGAAAGTCCACCCCGCCACCTCCTCCTCCTGCCTCTCAAAATACCGTCAACGGCGCCAATACTCCTTCTAAAGCGGGCGATGCCAGTGTTGCTGGTGCGGCAGGCGAGGTCATCCCGCAGGCCGAAGGCGCGGCAGCGGGCACCCCATCCGCGGCCGTGGAGACGCCGAGGAGAAGAACGACTCGTCCAAGAGATGCGGTTTCATTCTACGCCACGCGATCGGACCTGGGTGGCACGCCCAAGACACCCAAAGTGCTCTCCACTCTGAACCAGACTCCAAAGGAGCGTCTCGACCTGAAAAACCCCTCCTATCGCAAGACAGACCGAATATTACTCTTTGAGAGCAAGACTTTTGGGCAGGCGAAATATGTGGAGAAAGCAATGATGAACGTCGGCTATCAAGAAAGTGACAACTTCATCCGGCCAGAGCGCAGACTTCTGAAGGCCAGCGACGCCCATGTCGATGAGGACGTGGATCAGTTGCTTGGCCAGAAAGCAGAAGGCGATGTGGTCATTCCTCACAGCGGATCCAATCTTGGCCGTGTCGAGTACGACATGGATGAGCAGGATGATATGTGGCTCGAACAAATCAATGCGCAACGGAAAACCCACGAGCTGGAACCTGTCACTCGAGAGATCTTCGAAATCACCATCACAAAGATCGAGAAGGAGTGGCATGCTCTGGAGAAGAAGATACCGAAGCCGAACCCAAAACCGCCACAAACCCACCGTCCTCGGTCGAGCTCTGCTGCTGCGGTGAATGGCGAGACGCAGGCCGGCGAGGAGCAGGATAGCAAGTGTGCGATTTGCGATGATGGTGACTGCGAGAACACCAATGCCATCGTTTTCTGCGATGGTTGCGACCTTGCGGTGCATCAAGAATGTTACGGGGTGCCGTTCATTCCTGAGGGGCAATGGATGTGTCGAAAATGTCAGCTTGCAGGCCGTGGAATTCCGGCAAGTAAAAGATCTGGTCCCCGGTCGCTGCAGCATGCAGGCCTTAGCTAATTGTGGGTTACAGACTTGTATCTTCTGCCCCAACACAGACGGTGCCTTCAAACAAACTAACAACTCGAAATGGGCCCACTTGCTCTGTGCCATGTGGATTCCCGAGGTCTCTCTTGGCAATCACACGTTCATGGAGCCTGTCATGGACGTGGACAAGGTTCCGAAGAACCGCTGGAAACTTCAGTGTTACATCTGCAACCAGAAGATGGGGGCCTGCATACAGTGCGGTAACAAGGCTTGTTATCAGGCATTCCATGTTACATGCGCTCGGCGGGCGCATCTTTATTTAAAGATGAAGAATAACCAAGGTGCTCTTGCAGTGCTGGACGGTGGTATGATACTCAAAGCCTTCTGTGATAAGCACTGTCCGCCGGATCACGAGGAGGAGCACGGTGTGAAGACTGCGATCAAAGAGGCCAAGAAGTTCTACCGGCGCACGATGAAAGGCCGCATCTGGGCAAGCAGTCAGGATTCAGCTCGGCAGCTGGCGGCTACTCACCGACACCATATAACCGAACACCCACCAGATGAGTCGCAGATGATTGGAGCTAAGCTCTCCGGCGGTGGCGACAAGAAGAAGGGTCAGACGGGGAAGATATGGAAGCTGCCATCAGGCGCACCCGTCATCCCCCTGGCCGTCTTCGATCTTGTCGAGAGTGGATTGGCCCGGTTCACCTTGCGCAAGAGAAAGGAGTACGTCGCTGAGGCATGCCGATACTGGACTTTGAAGCGAGAGTCTCGTCGTGGAGCCGCGCTCCTGAAGCGCCTGCAGCTGCAAATGGAGTCGTTCTCGTCCATAGAACTGACGAGGCGAGACTTCGCTGCCATGGGACCGTCCGGCAAGACGCGTCTCGCCAGGCGTATCGAGTTCGCCGAGTCTCTGTTGAATGACCTAGAGCAGTTGAAGTCTCTCACGGATGAAGTTGTCGGGAGGGAATCGGACAAGCTTGAGATGGCCGAGATGGAACAGGACTTTGTCGACACTTGCTATTTCCCCATCTTCAAGCTTCTGGTGCCTGTCATTGACAAGGCTCAAGTGTGAGTGCCAACAGCCTCCCCCTCCCAGGCTCTATCCATGCTGACTTACTTACTTCTAGGCTCGACAAGAATGTGTTCAAGGACGGCCTGACCAATCTGCAGTCAAAGTTCGACAAACGTTTCTACACGACAACTCTTGACTTCGCTCACGATCTATGTGAGGTCATCCACGTCGGAATCAATACTGAGCCCAAAACGGAGTTCGACGACCAGCCCAGGTTCGAGCTCATTGATGTGTCGCCTATCAAGCAGAACACATACTTGAAGGCTCAAGACCGCAAGAGGCTCGGTAAGCGCATCATCAAATCCGTCCAGTCACAATTGGAGACTGCCCTCAAAGCAGAGGCCGACATCACCTCCAAGCCTTACGCGAATCTGCAGAAGGAGCTGGAAGGCATGATCGATGCTAGTCTCGAGATTCGAAAGTCGTTCCCTACCAAACCTCAAGCAGAGTCATCGGGCCAGACCGATCAGGATATTGTTATGACAGACGCCCCCGAAGCTGCTCATATCACTGTTGCGGAGGCTCAATTGGATGGCGCAGCTGATGGTGAGGGTGACAAGATGGACGTTGACGAACTCAGCATTGAGGTTAAAGACGAGGGCGCTGCTGAGGCCAACGACGAGGCACCTGTCGATGCTGGTGACGGTGCGAACCAAATAGAACAAGAAAAGCACCTCCCCAATGGCGTGAAATCGGCACCCACACCACCTGACACAAACGGCTACATGTCGGTGTCCCAGGGCTCCAGCGGACCCACGCCCCTCACTCCTCCACAATCCAACGGCAGCCTCGGCCGCGGAACCGATAACATGCTCACCGAGGGTGGAATTCCGTGGTATCTGAAGCCCTTCGACCCTGTGGGCACTACGGCCATCGAGGAGCAATGGGCGGGCCGAGATGCCGTCAGGTCTCTCAGTGAGGAGCTCACAGACATGGACGAGGCGGAGCTGAACGACCTCGAGTTCAATGTGGAGGACAGCACGATTACTGCTTCTCCGGTGGACGTGCTGCCAGGTGACGATCAGCATCCAGCCCTTCTAGGAGGTGGACTTCGGTCGGGAGGCTCAAGGAGGAAGGTCAGTGGCGCCACGGCGGGACTGGCCAGGAAGCGACTGCGCTCCTCGGCGAGGAGACGCTAGGACTTGTCATTAACTGTATTACTACCGATTCGTGGTTGTGGTCTTTTCTTCTTTTACGTGTTACTGAATGGAGTGGCTTCTATTGGTACGTTGTGTTTGTCCTTTTGTTTGCTGAGTGCGTTGTTTGAACCGGGTTTCAAATTCCGAGGGAATATTTACTGGAGGTGGTGCGCACACATACTGGCGTTTCAAGATCGGTTCCTCGCGATGAAGGAAGGAATGGAGGGTGGCTTTGCTTGGTCTGCGGATATAATTAGTCGGAGTAAATGATACGGTTACTTGGTCGGTGCTCCTCTTCTTCTGCCGGTTCTTACACATGCTATGAATCCCCATTACATGTGTGAGGTGGTACGGGGGAGGTGGTGTCCAGCTAGCTACCTTGGCTGACCCCCCCCCTCCAACCCACCTCAGGCCATCAAAAGGCAGAATAGAAAAGTCTCATCCTCTCTTCATCCTTGAACTTGACAGCCTTCGCTTCTCATCTTGGTCATGCCTTTCTCTTACTCATCGTCCTGATTCCCGAACACCCACTAAAATGGTGTCCCATTTCACAGAGTAGCGCCAAATTCAGTTTCTTTTCACGAAGTCCCCTCATGGTGTTGTGCAGCATTGTGGGGTCGATGTCTGTTGGTGTAGTGGTCAGTTTCTCAGTATATCCCAGGATAAAGCTGATGAAGCGGAGAATGTCCGTAGTGATGGGTCTGTTCTACTCCTATCTCTCTATTCGAGGCCCTGACGGCGCCAACATTGGTGGGGGGGGGG
>MUZH01004149.1:0-48951 GCA_003012965.1 Juglanconis oblonga | reverse complement strand
CCCACCCCCCCACATATCCTCACTCGACTCAATTCATGGAAAAGAATGACTCACCCCCCAGTGAAACCAATAGTTGACTTTCATACCGCAATGTGTCTTCGCAATCATTGCTGCGCAATACGGACTTGGCACCCGTGATTCTAAACTCAACGATCTCGTGANNCGCTTTTGCGACTGTCAGACCATCGTAGACATCGCTGGACGATCATCACAGCTCTGGTGGCTATTTTTGTCTTCACCGCGGCGGTGGTGCTGATCCTCCTCGTCACTTGCCGTCCGGTGGGAGCCCAGTGGGACTTGTCGCTTGGTGCTTGTCCTCAGCACAAGTGGCTTGCTGTTCTCAGCTACCCATTCACCGTTGTGATGATCCTGCTTGACTGGGGGTGCGCGATTATCCCGTGGTTGCTGATCCGGAACCTGGAGCTCAACCATCGGATCAAGAGGTCCCTCATCGCAGTGCTCGGTCTCGGGGCCATTGCGAGTATTGGGGCCATAGCACGATTGCCATATCTAAAGTACTACACTACCACCGAGGATCAACTTTGTAAGTATGAAAGCTACTCACTGGGTCCTCTAGAGAGGAGTGTCATGGACACCCGACGCTGACAGCCAGTAAAAAAAAAATAGACTACACTGCCAACATTGTGCTATGGTCCATCTTCGAGAACGGCATTGGCATCATCGCAGCCTCCCTACCACCACTCCATAAACTTTTCAGATATTACGATGACTCCAATGCCACCACACACCCTCGGCAAGCCGGAGCTGGTGCGCTGGAGACAATTGGTGGCACGCCTCTGACCCAGCCTCCGGGGACCTTTGAACTCTCACCACTGGCACTGCGGGCGCCAACCACAGAAGTGTCGTCAAAAAGAGGGGGCATATGGGATCAACTCCGAGACGAGGAATGTAGCAGTGAAGGCATAATAGTACATAAGACTTTCCATATTACGGAAGAGAGAGGCTCTGCGATTGACCACAACAAGTAGCAGATGAGACCAGAGATGACGAAATTATCGAAATGGTAAAAGCTTTTTCCCTTGTTTGGTTGCTACTACGATATATATGTACGATGTGATAGTCACCAAGCCTGGAGCCCCCCGCCTCTCCTCCTCTTATGAGGTATAGACATCGTGGAGCAGCCTCGAGGTCGCCAGACTTTCCGATTGCCGCCCAAGGTTTCTGCTTTGAACGTTCACAGTAACATCCTGGATCGTACATCCAGTGGTGCTATACTTTTCCGCATACGTCCCCGTAAGCACCGCATCCAGGAACGCCGTCGCCGCGGCATCGCCGTTCAACTCCTCGGCGCTGTGGCTGCCGACCGTGTTGCGCTGGTACAGGATGTTCGCCCCGTCCGCGCAGTATTTCGCGATCAGGGCATCGGTATCCGCGACGGGGCTGATCTGGTCGTTGATGGCCTTGTACGCGTATATGGGGATCTGGGGCACGCCGTTGAGGCCCATGACGCCGTCCGCGTCGATGACCGCGGAGACGGTCGGGCTGGTCAGGTCCGCCTGCCCGTCGACGAAGTAGCGGTAGATGTTCTGCAGCTCGTAGGCGGACTCGGCCTGCGAGAGGGTGTAGTTCTGCGCGGCGAGGAAGTTGGCGGCTGTGTACGTGCCGACGGTGTTGGTGGTGAGCTTGGAGTAGACCCATTCTTGAGCTGCGGGCCACTGGCTCAGGATGCCGATGATGGCGGGCTGTGGTCACGCGGTTAGCTAAGGCTCATGTTCTGCAGCATAACCTTCGCCATGCAAAATTCGTGCATGTGCACAGACAGAGTGTGTGTGAAGAAAAAGAGGGGAAAACAAAAGAGAGAGGGGGGGGGGGAGAAGGGGGCATCTCGCAACTCACCGGCGCAAGACCCGCCGAGATCTTCATGTTGATAGTCTCCAGCACGCTCGTAACATTCGGCGTCAACCCACCCATCGCAGCCCCGGCGAAGCTCAGCTCACTCGCATACTCCGCCTGCAACTCGGCCGCCCACTCCGTCGCCAGCGAACCGCCCGAGTACCCCCAGGTCGCATAGGACGAATCATCCGGCAAGCCATATAGCTCCGCGCCGTTCAGGGTCGCGCGCACCGCATCGAGCGTCGCATAGCCGGACATGTGCCCGGCTGTGAAACTCGCCAGCGGGCCCTCATAATCGGGAACCGTCACGAAGTAACCCTTTCCTAGCGCGATCTTGATGTCTGAGTAGACGTTTTGGGTTAGCGTAAAGCTGGGGGATGCGTTGATGTAGGCCGAGTCGTAGTGAACCTGGTAGGAGAGCAGCGCGTTGGTCGGTTTCCTGGGGACCAGCACGGTGGTGACTGCGAAGGTGGCGTTGCCTTGGGACGCGGTTGTGCGGTAGAGGAGGTTGTATGCCGCGGAGCAATTGGAGCCGGCGGCGGAGACTAGGTTGCCGGGGGCGGTGCGGTTGCGGAGAATCTCTCCCGGGCTGGCAGACTCGTAGCCGGAGGGCGCGGTGTACCACGGGTCTTCGCTGGGGGGGATGGCCGGAGTGTTGTCGTCTCGCCTGAGATTACCGTGTCGTGGTGTGGCGACGGCGACGGCGACGGCGCCCTGAAGGAGGAGACAGGCGGATGCCAAGAGTCCGGCGAGTTTTGCGACCATGCTGAGTGGATTGATGTTGCCCTTGGGAGGTTGGCTGGCGGCAAGGGATCTGTCTCGTGGAGAATTGTCGATGACGAGACGGATGGGAGTACGCACAGGATAGGATTCAACAATGCCGGAGTGGCGATTCGCGAGAGGGTTCACACCTTTATAGCACGATGCGCAGGTGCAGGATCCATCTTGTTGCAGCTGACCTACGCAAGGATGTTGGGCAAAATCGGAGGCTATTTCGGCGCTCTTTTGGTGGAGGTGATGGTGGACATGCGCAAGTGTCGTATAGATGATGGTGTCTACCGAATCGGTGCCCGATGAACCGTAGGACGGCCATGTGCGCAACGGCAGTGGGTCCCGGGACGCACGATGCAGAGCAGCACGTTGTCGCGGAGCTCGATTAGGAAGGCGACTGATGGGCGAGAGGAAGCTCGGAATGATACCGCCGCGCTGCATAAAATCACTTTGGAAATGCTTCGCTTGCAGATCTTGTGGTGTAACGACGTCCGCGTGCAGCACAGCAATCTACCCAGCCGGCCACGTGGAGATCCCCATGGAGATCCCCAGCCGCGCCCGACAAGGAAGCTGAGCGTGTGTTGGCAGTCAGGGATGCAGGTGATGATCTGAGGGTCCGGAGATCTGGAGTGCCTTTGGTCGTACAGTGGCATACGCGTAAGAGGTCATTGTTCAGCACGTAGGAACCTTCCGTGTAGGGCTGAGCTGAATTCAGCTGTCGTCTGAAATGGAGACAAGATACCAAGGCCCACCACGATGCTTAGCTCTTGCCTCTCTGTGTTCACTCTAATCTCGTCAATGAGAATATTGATAGACAAAGCGGCAGCTCCCAAAAACAGGACACGCAGATGGAGGACGACCTCGCGTAAGCAGTAATCCGGGCCAAGCCCACCCAGTCCCTCTGGATAAGTGCTTTAAAAGAAATCATGACTTGATTTTCTGTTGCCTGGTATCTCATCTTCTCGCCCAATCGCTCCAAATTATGCATGCTAAAGTTGCTTCATGCTAAGCAAAAAGGTAGAAGAAAAAAAGGCAGAGGAGAAAAAAGGGACTGAGTGGTCGATATGCTACCGTGTTTCTCCGAGCCAACGCCGAAAAGGATGCTGTGACGGTCACATACTGCTTGTCAACACGTCAAAAATCTCATTCCTCCACCCGTCGCCCTCACCTTCCCGAATCCTTTGCTTCGCTTGTGCCGCCTCCTCGTTCCAGACCTTGACGATACTTCCAGGAGCATATACACCCTTGAACACGCCTTCTCCGGGCTCGGTGATGCCGACTCTCGTGTAAAGATCTGGATCCTCCTCGGGAACCAACCTCGCTGACACAGCCTTGATGAAAGTCCACATGTCGTCAGGATCCGCAATTCGTGTCGCCCGTAGCCTCTCCCTCGCGTACAGGAGTTCTCTGTTCGCGGCGTGGATCCAATCTGCGATGGCCGTTGACATCTGCGTTTCGATGGAGGAGCGGAGGACCGGTACAATCGCGGGCTTGAACAGCGAGGCGGCAAGAGCGAATTTGGATTTTCGCAGTTGGTAGTCGAGCTTGTGGACGTGGACCCGAACGGCCTTGAGTGAGAGGATACTCTCCAGTCGTTCTTTGGCAACCTCGATGTCGATCTCAACGTCGATGCCCTTCTCGTCCAGCTCGAACGAGCCAATGCCCTCATCGGCAAGCTGGAGCAGACCAGAATGTACACGGAACCAGTATCCTATCTCCTCGGCACGGATAGACATGCCATCTATTTTGATGGTTACGAGGGACTCTAAGCTGGACGTGGTTCTGGTGTGTGCCTTTCGAATCTCTAGGTCGTTGCGAGTCTCGACTCGAAGTCGGTAGGGGAGGAATGAGGTGTTGTTGACAGTAACGCCAGGTTCAATAATAAGATTCTCGAGGAGAAGGTCAATCTCGGGAGTCGAGACCTCCAGTCTCGGAATAGGAATGTACTGGATCGCCTCGACGAGCTTGGGAACGAAGACATGTATGGCGTCGGTCACCAGGTCGGTGTTTGTGTATTGATGGGCTGGCGAGAGAATCTTGGCGATGTTCGTCGAAGTCTGTATCAACTTCGAGATGTCAGCGTCTCGGAGGACGGACTGAAAGGTGGATTGTAGCTTGGCAAGCAGGCCGTCGACGTCCTCCCTCAGGGAGGAGTCGGAAGCCAGTCGCCGCGATTGCGCCCTCAGATCTTGAAATCTCTGCTCTGCGTGCTCGAAGAAGTCGGGATCTGTCAACATTTCCTGCAGAGCATTTCCAGCTTGTCGAACCAAGTCATCATACTGGGGATCACTCTTTCCATGCTCGACCACCTGTTTCAGTCTTCGCTCTAGCTCTCTCCATTCGGCCGCGTCGCCAAATGACTTGATCAATGACCAGAAATTACCGAGCGCCTTGTCCATCTCCCGATTTGTGTCGACGTCGTGCCCTGCCGTTTCAGCGGTCTCTTGGAGGACATGCGAATAGACATATGCGTAACGCTGCAACAGTTTTGCCAGCATAGACACAGAGTCAGAGTAGTCCTGTCGTCTTCTGAGCTTCGACACGGCTTGCTTCAACCTGTAGAGCAAAGTGCTCTTCTCATCCCCTGTGATCTTGTCGACGAAGCTGTGCTCGGCCTCCTGAGCCACTTCAACAGCACCCTCGACAACAGCGTTGGCGACCTCCGTAACGTCCCCTCCAAGCTCGCCCGTGGTCGGTGCCTTGCCCCCATTAGCACCCGGCTCTTTCAGGGCCTGTTGCTCTTCCGCAGTTGGCTCAAGACGGTGAGCCGCTTGCTGAGATACTTCGGACAGGGTAAAGGCCGTGTCGCTGAATACCTCCCTTCCGATGGTACTCAGATCCGAGAGAAAAAGGCGGAAATCCGAATTAGCTAGAAGCAGAGACGCCAGCGTCTGAAGACTTTGGTATGCTGTAGACAGTCAGCAGCCCAGACAATCTTTTCACTTTGCTTGTAGAAACCAACCAGCTGCAGTTTGCGCCTTGGACTTTGCCTTGGAGGTCCTGTTGACGATATCCTCCACATCGACGGATACGCGCGCCTTCGTCAGGTACCAGATGAAGTCTTGAATCTCATCGTGACTGTTCTTGTGCTGCAGAAGATCCATAAAATGTTTCAACCACATCTTGACGTAGTAGACCAATGCCCTGCCAGAGTCGCTGAGTTGCTCGTTCTCCGGGTTGAGGACGTCTGCTGCCAGTAGCGTCCGCAAATTGACGATGGTCTGCTCATTGGAGGGCATGGATCCTTGTGACAGTGCCCGGAGCATCTGGTAGGTATGGAGCTTTTGGTGGAGCTCCCTCTGCAAGACCGTATCCTCGCGATATTGCGGCAGCAGCGGGTCGCGGTCCTCGTCTTCCAGTTGTGGGAAGCAGGGGAGGCACCAGCAGAACACGCTGAGGCACTCCATGATGCTGGCCATGGCTGCGATGAGGAAGCACAATGGCTTCGGGATGGATTGTGAGTGGGGTTGAGTTGACGTCCATGAGCAGGACTCAGCTCAGCTTGCACTACATGGCCGGCCCAACACAAAAATACGTCAGGAAGCTGACTTCATGTTTGGCAGGGACGCGATGACGTCCGGGCCTCATCATCGAGGAAGGCCGGCCAGAGCAGGGCACATCCCTGTCGTGAATAGCCTGCCTGACATAAGCGGCCCCACATATTTTTGACTACAAGTTACGAACATGGAATTCTGCTTGCGAGTTGATTGGCTATTGCGGCTTGGAATTATTATGCTGACCGAGAGAACCAGAGGATCTAAACAAGGTCGTGAGAGTGGCAACTCGCCTGAGAAGGACAATTCGAGCGGTTATGAGCATCTCTTGCCTCGCCCCAGGGTACGGGGACCCTAAGGACCCTAACCCTCCTGGATCCTGTCGGCCTGGCCGAGCTCTGGGATGAAGTAAGCCGCCAGCAACGTGTCCCTATGAAACACTCAATGTTCCCAACATCAAACAAAGACCAACCACTTCTCTTGCAACACCATTATCCTCCCACGACAGTAAAAATCCATGCCCGATACATACACCTTGGCATAGCAATTGCATTTTCTCCGCCGCCGTCTTAGCGGTATCTGAGAAAGCTCCCAAATGGGGCCGCTCCTCTCGACCGCCATCCGGGCCTTCTTCCTCAAAGCCGGCGCAAATCTCACAGCGCAACTCGCGGCACGATGGCACGGACAGGAGCCCATCCCGCAACCAATTGATCGCCAGCGGATTCTCGAGTTCGCTGTCTACGGGTTCTTCCAGGCTCAATTGGGTTTCTTCTGGCACATATTCCTGGAGCGCCTGTTTCCCAGCCGTCGGCCACTCAACGCGCCAGCCCTGCCACCCAAGGAAAAGGCGGACGACGACGAAGAAAGCCGTTTAAGCACAGAGGGGACCTCAATCAATCTTCTGGAAATACTCAAGGCTTCGAGGCATGGGGTCAACTGGTGGAACATTGTCGCCAAGCTTCTCCTCGACCAGACCGTTGGCATGTTTTGCTTTCTATCAATTTTCCTGACCTGGACCAACCTTTTCCGCGTTCAACATATCTCTGAGATTGCGGACATATGGAGGGCGAAGATCATCACCCTCATATATGCCTCATGGGCTATCTGGCCTTGGGTGATGATGCTGAACTTCGTCCTGGTGCCCGTGGAGAAACGACAGCTGGTCTCGGTATGCGTTGGATTCTGCTGGAACATTGTCCTGAGCCTTTTGACTCACCCTGAACCTCCTTCCAAGCACGACTGAGAAACTCAGAACATTTTGGGGATCGGCTTTCATAAAGAGTCCGCTGGGCTATTGGTCTCGTAATTCGGAACCATTGATTGCGCTCTTCGGCCACGCCGCCTATCGATCGTCCTTGGTTGAAAGGACCATTCGCAGGCCTGCACTTGGCATAGGCCCCGACCTGCACGGGACTCGACGGCGCCAAGATTGGGGAGGTACTAGGGCTGAAAGGGTGCAGGAAAGCGGCAGCGAAGGCCTAATAAATGCACCTTCGGTCACAAAATGGGTCCGTGAGGCCGATTGAATGCATGGCCACGTGCATCACTCTTGCATGTGTCGCCTGCATTCGGTACCTTATAACCGGTAGACTTCAGCAATATGATCGAATCGGGCTGAGGGTATCAGGTGCTCGATCACTCACATCCGTTGGATAATAAGACCACCATAGTAACCATTGAGAAGAGTAAAATTGAAGTCAATCCCGTCCGCAGTCTAGCTGTTGTGAGCTCTTGCTCATTTGTCTATCGTCGGCGAGACCGCGCATCAAATTTGACCACATTGACATTATAGTAAACCGCAAAGCCCTGTGGATGCTGATCGGATTTCCCATTGGTCTCTATACGCTTTGGAGACGACCTCTATTGTTTTCTCGAACACGAGATACACTGACAGCTGACCTTCATCCAAGGTCCTGAGAGGCTATGTTTGCTATCAAAGCCACACGCAGTAGCTGGGCGGCGATGACGGATTGATTGCGGCATAATGATCCGAGGTGGTGGGCAGGTCACCGGGCCTATCAAGCACTAAAAAACCGCTCCCTGCGATGGACTCCTCAGACGCCGAGGCAAGCGACACGGTGTCTATTGTAAAATGGCCTCCGACTATCCCAATTCGTGGTCAGGGGCCTTGTTCTCCTGGGCTGACTGAGTGTTGGATGTGAGAAAGCTTTTGTGACACAAAAGCGTACGCTTGTGCGGAGGCACAAGCTAGTTCCCTATATACCCTATCACAGCTTTACTGGACGGGAATTTCCGTCGAAAACCTTACTCAGGGTATCTTTTGGGGCGGCTACGCTACAGGACCATACCAAGATGGTCTGCCAAAGAATGAAAAATTGTAAAACGCTGTCCTTGACGAGTTCGATGACATTGCCACTGATGAGTTGTTCTTAACCCTCGAGAAGGAGAATTAAGAAGTTCTGTGAGCGGCAGTCGTATTACTCCAGAGGTTGAAAGACATCGTCGAACAGGCTGGTAGAGTCTGTATCGTCACTGTGTCCACCACTTGGATGTGTGCAATACCATACGATCCCTGATCGTCTGCATATGTACAAGCTGGATAGGGTTCCCACTTCGATCTCACCAGAGAGTGAAGCAGAGTTCTGATTTTGAAGGGGAGGGTTTTGAGCGCCACATCATTTTCCTGGCATTCACCCAATCAAAGTATGAGATCTTCGTCTCCAAAGGGTGGCGCCATAGTTGGGACTAGCGATTTCGACACACTCGTTCATCACGTCAGATTGTGGCTGCCAGATCGTTCATCGAGCTCAATGTATTGCTAAAAATTGCAGAGTAGAAACAGAAAACATAGTAGATAAAGCCACACCGACTCATTTAGGAAAACAGGAACCAAAGGAATGGCTGCTTGGAAAGAGCGTGTGACTATGGCACCCCCTTCCGTTCTGCCATGATTTTTTCCAAGCCTCTCAGCTTCGACGCAACCCGACTCAGAACCGGCAGATGTCTCGTGTCTCTCCTGCCATAGCTACTGGAATGGCCACGTCAAGGGGTTCCAGGTGACCCCTCCCAGTCCCTTACGCGGTAACTCCCTCAGGGGTGATGCAGACGAGTCCAAGAGAAAGCTATTTGCGGTGTCAGTATGTGTCCGCTCGAAATCTGATACGAGGAAAGGAAAATATACCAAGTCAATAGTGCAGCACTTGGCAACATCGCCAGTCTTTGCGCAGGTCGCCGAGAATTCCGCGGCGCTGCTTGGGGTAGGGCTCACTGGTAGTAGTCAGTACACATGGTTGGCATAAGGCTGTGTGTTCAGAGAACAAGTGTATGAGCAAAGTACGCACCTGAGGCGCATGCGAGGTCCAACACTCCAATGAGGTCGGCATCACAGCACGCGGCTACACTGTACTGGATGGGCGAAGGATTGTCAGCACAGGCATGGAACGAGAAACAACACCATGAGGAGGAAAACTCACCAGAGTAGCGCTGTTGCAAGCTTCATAGGTGGTGGTGCTGCCACCACCGCTGCCGCTGCCGCTGCCGTTACCACCGCTGCCGCCGCCACCCTCGATGTTACGCTTGGAAGGGCTTCCAACGGCCAGTGAGGCAAGGAAGGAAATGATGATAGCGGTGAATTGCATATTGAAAGTTGGGAGAGAAGCTGAGGGCTTCTAGAAAATCTGAAAGGGGTTTTGTGCTGGAACCTGTTGATGCGAGTGATGATGGGAGATGAAGACATCGACGACGGAAGGGATGACCCTGATTTATACTTTTCGATGACTACACTCTTGTTGTCGTCGTCTTTGAAAAAGCCGTGACGACGTCCGTTTGCCCGGTGCTAGTAGAGCTCGGCTATTGCAGCCTCAACCTACCAGAGAGACCCGGGCCGTGATTCCCTGTGTGCTGTTCGATACGAGTCAACCACCACTCGGCCGTGACAACGGTGCAAAGCCATCCCCGGTGTGCTCAACAACAAACCACAGTGTGGAATCGACCACGGGGGATGCGCCAGGAATGGGAAGGAGATCGCCAGTAGAGTCCGAAGATATATTGCTCGTACAGATCAGGGTGGAGCTGGCCGCCCTGCGCCGTCCGTACTATCGTCGACGACTGCATGTTGTCTCTGAAGATGGAAGTTGATCGACAGGAAAAAGGAGCTGACGCTGCTGGTGGCCCTGCTCTCTACGTGGCGTTCAGCAACCAATGAGGTTGGTGTGATGTATTAAAGTAGACCGTGTTCGTATTCTATCTGACCACCCGTGGTGTCCGAGGCTGGAAAGAAGCGCAAAAGCACCACTTGGACGAGGTGCTTGAGCCTCGGGACGCATTTAGATTCAGACTGAGAACATAGTGCTCTACTGCCTTGGCTACAATGATGGATAACCGAGTTGTACCCGAGAACTGGCCCGAGACTGTTTGTGCTGCGCCGGTACGCAGTATTGATAACGTTGAGTTGGACATTCACGGAGAGCTTGTGTTCCCATACAGGCTAGCATTCCCCAGGAATAATAGCCCCAGAAACTGGCGAAGGCTTTCGAATGGTCGTGACATATCCCGAAGTATTCATTACAACGGGAGGACACGACGACGCCGGCGTCGAGAAAAGATTTCTCTAAATCCGTGAAGTGGGTACCTACCTCCTAGGTGCCTATCAGGTAGGTAGGTAGATATAATTTGGCCGCGCCGGGCCGCGCCGGGCTGCGGCATCCGGCGGCCACCTGTGTTGCACATCAACGGCGATTTCTGCTAGGTACTTGTTGCGAAGTTTCCTGCGCAAGAGCGTAAGCGAAGTTGACAACATGTCTAGCTGATAATAGCGCCTGGTTTTCACTGGGAAAACGACCCACGGCCAAGCGCTAGCTGGAAGCTAGCCTCGCATATGCAGCCATATCTGCACCTGCAGGCATCCTTTGCAGAACTGTGTTTTAGCTGTTGACAGCTGTCGCCGAGCGAGTGCATGCGTACTCCTCACTTCATCTGCAAGAAGGGTGTGGATGGTCATCAATTTTGTACTACAGCTGGGTACTGGTCCATGACGGAGCCTGCTGAGTGGGTGGGATTTAGAACAGGATTTTGTGCCTGACTATCTAGCATCGATGCAGTTGACAGGTCATTGAACGTCGGAGAGATTCATAGTAGGGTCTGGATCGATCTATTTGTGATCAGAATCGGGTACCGGAACATGTCCGTTTTAAGCTACGCGCGTTTGTAAATTGCAAGACCTAGCGATCCAATCCAGCCAGCTTCTCAACGCCAGGCTAGAAGAACTGACGCGTAGCGGAGCACTTGCCGGTGAAAGTTCCTCTTCGACGTCATTAAGCATCGGTTCACTGAAAAGCCTATGCAACTAAGTTAACCGAGTCCTCTTGACCCGTTCTTCAGCTCAACCGAGTCCCTCCATTAAGCAATTCTCCAGGTCATCCGACGAACCTTGCCTGAATCGTTACATGACGTTGGCAAGATATGGATATGTAAACACCCCAAGACCCATGTCACCTGTGTGGATGCACAATACTTCTATGAAGTTGCATAAGAAATTATACATGTTTTCAGGCTGTTTTTTTCGCCACTCGGTGATTGATCAGGGACCGACTTGTTTTCCTAATCAATAGGTGTGCTGCAAATCATCGGCATCAACATGGATTCTGACTAAACATGGATTTTCAAAAGTGCTTTGGGCTCGAAATCTTGCTTCTGGAGCCTAAATCCGTAGGATGACAAAGCCGGCGGCACGTTGCATGAGGCTTCCCAAAGAAATCTCGCCTCCTTGGCGCTTGAAGGTTGCTTGCAGGTCAAGTCTCGATAGTCTGATTTGAAGTTGAAGACTTCGTATCTCGGTTGGACGAGAACCTTGGGCACATATGCATCTCTGACGCCGTGGCTTTCTTTTAGATAGGTAAGTAAGAGATAACTCCACTGAAAGACTTTTCAAATGCAACCTTGGTGCGGAAAAGCAAGTGGTATCCATTTGCATGAGATTGGAAGCAATGGTGCTTGAAGTCAGCAGATCACAACCATCGCTGACGGTGATATCGTATGTCGAGAACACGTGGGTGAGACTGATTAGGACCAACTACTGTCGAGAGGCTGGCTGAAGAAACTGCCGAGCGGAATCGCCGGCATTTTACCACCGTGTACACACGATGCCAGATACTTAGGACATTACGTGTTTCCGTTGTCAGTTGACACTTTTGCGCTCAGTGGAGTTTTATTATACCTCATCCGTAGCAGAGATCTGGGTCTGTAGTGCGACAGCGGTGCCCCTATACATCAAGGAAGCTAGGCCTGTGCAGTATTGGAGAGTACACAGCAGCCAAATCAGGAGGTCAATGAGGATTGGTACCTAGGTAGCGCTGGAAAGAAGCTACTTCGACTTAAAAAAAAGTACCTATGGCATGTCGACTTTGCTCCGGCATCGCGGACCGCGTTCAGCCAAGTAGACTTGGAAAACAAGCCTCCTCGATTCCGTACAAACGATCCAGCCTCCTCAACTACAAGAAAGCTTTGTGCTCGAACGCAGCTCTTACATCATAGTACAGTAAGTCTATGCCTTGGAATGGCCCAAGAGTCACCATCGTAGTATGGTGGCGCAAGCCCGTTTCTCCGCACCCAGAGAAAGGGAACCAGAAGATATAAGTTCGAAGTTTGGTAATGGATGACATATTCCTGGGTATTCCAAACTTGGCGAACAGTGACGGGGGTATGATGAGCTGATCCTTGAAGACAGAGATTTTCGGGCCCAAATCTGGCTAGAAGTCACCAGCCCGGCAGGTTGTCTGCCGTTGGACCCACGCAAACATTGAGTGACAGGACTGGAGAACTTTCAGCTTTTCCTTCAGCCCCTTGAAACTGTTCAGGTTTGTTACCTAGGTAGGTCTCTTACATGAGCACAGTTACACGATGTTTCCCTTGTACTTGACCAACGTTTCGAAGTACAAATCATCGGAGAACGCGCACATACACTTCCAGGGCCAACTGTGCATGGGCAGTATAGGGCAGACAAGCCGGAAGAAAGTATTTTCGGAATGGGAATTTCTCATGATGCAGGATTTTATCAGACTGGGACTGTCCTCTGAAGGAGTCGTCTTCCGGACGAGTTCGTCTTCTGGCGTTGGCGCGGCTTCATTCTGAGGGATCTTTCTCCCGGCAAAGTCTCTTTTGTCACATAGCCTATCTTGTTACTGAGCCTCTCTTATGACTGAGCCTCTTTTTTTACTGAGCCTGTCTTGCTTTGAACTGAACATCCTGCGATAGCTTGCCCTGCCAGTACCCGGCTAATATAATTGCGGTCAATAGTCCGGGCACCTAAGGATGGGATGCCAAAGTAGTCATCCGTACCTGTCGGACAAGTCAAGTAGTACTTAGAAATGGAGGACTAAGCTCAAATTGTCCTTCCTCAGTTACCTGGAAAGATACCAGTGACTTGTTAATCGCAAGTTTGTTTGTTAATTATTGTTTGTCCTGAAAGCTACCACATCTAGACTTAAGATTTTCCTACAACTAGACTCTGGGGGGCCATCCTCAAGCACTATTGACGGGATCCTAGACGCTACAAATGAATTTTAAGAGAAATATAAAAAGAAAATTAAAAACTAAAAAGGAAAAAAAAGGGGGGTGTGGACGGAGAAGAAAAAAGCCAAGCCTACCGTGTCCACTATGCAGGTAAATCATATACCTAGTTGGTTTGCCAAGTCACAGTACTATGGCTATTCTCTTCATCCATGGATCATAAGAGCGGACATTCCCATAGGTGGAAAGGGAAATCCCAAGGCAAGCAAGCTCCTCCTATAAATCCTTACCGCTTTGCTATGATCCAGGATTGCAAGCGATGCCCAGCCCTCCCCCCCCACCGACCCCATCCATACCTTGGTAGGGATTAGGATATCGGTGGTAATGGAATCGGTTAAGTGGCATTAGGGTGGGAATAAGTCCGCGGGTGGGAAAGGGGGGCGGGGGTACCTAGGGAAGAAGCGGGTACAGAAAACGGGCCATTCCGACTCGATGCCCACCGCAGTGGGATCAGTGGGGAGGGATCGTTTGCAACCCTGGGCCCATCATATAACCGCACATTCGCTTCCGTTGCAGTCGATCCTCTTATAGCCGGCTGTCCTAGAGCTGATTATCAGGATGGGTATCTAGAGGGGGGGCACCCAAAAGATCTTTAGAGCAACATTTCGCGCGAATATCAATCAATCGAAACAAACCTGCTTTGGGACATCCATCTTATGGAAGCCCTGGAACCGTCTGTCCTCTTTTTGGTCTCTTCGTTCCAAGTAATGGGGTAAAATCATTCAATAACACTACTGTATATGCTGCGCAGTCAGAGGATGCTATTCCCGGCTATATTGTGTAGACCAGCCTGCATAGGTCTTCCTAGACCGGGATGACTTCACCAATAAACAAGATCACCGTGGGGCCGAAGAACTCGTAGTGACTTGACTGGAAGGCGGAGAGAGGACCTGCAGCAATGAGAGTCAGCATAGGTAGCCGGGGCTTGTCTTGGAGTATGTAATTTCATCTCCGGGGGCATTCCTTCCCCTCAAAGGTCGGGTTCCTTGGAACAGCAGTTGGGAAGTCTTTTCATTGATTTGCTGGGTATCTAAGCTTATTGGACGCTTCGCAGATATACCTCACGCAAAGAAGACGGCACCGAGACCCATCGAAACGTCATGCAATACTGTACGGCTCTGTGGCGCTTCTCATAATGTATACCTCAGCGATAAGTACTGCACAGCCCACCGACATGGCAATCGCGATGATGGGTAGATTGACGCGCGCGAAGTCGAGACGACGAACGTTGATGTGTTTACGGGCCAGGATGTCCCGCCACAAGAGACCCGCGAGCGAAGCACTGAACGCAGTGCTGAAGGCGCCGTAATTAACACCTAATGCCATAGAGTACCTGATTGAATTTTTGCATCAGTAGCCCTTTCTTCTCGGAGATGTTTCCCACGAGTCTACAGACAAGTGTAGAGATGGCAGGAAAGATCATTGATATCCTTGGGTCTACTTACACGGTGGCCCAGAAAGTTCTGTCGGATATATTCGTGTCATTTCTGTGAATCTCTTGCCAGGCCTGTATGACGCGGGACAGCAGGATGGTCGTACCGATGTTGGTGCCGGCAAACTGTCACCAAGTCAGCATTCGATGCAGGGTCACGCGGTGATTCCCGAGGCACAAACATTACACAAGATCACAGAGAGAAAGCCCATTCCTCCTATGGCACCCACCGTGCCGGTCTTGTTCACCCAGTGGTCCCAACCGTAGGCAAACACTGGTACCCAGCCCTTTGTGACGAGCGCCTCCACGAGCACAAACATCGAAAAGGCAAAAGGCACCAGGGCGAAGGGCAGGTGGGCAACTACGGCTGTGACCGTGGGGAATGTCTCTTGGCACCACCTGTACATGGTTTCCGTGAGAGACACCAACGTACGTGGCTCTTTCAACGAGACGGATCTATTGTCTCGGAGTTTATGTTGGGTGGCGGTTTCGATATCCTCTTGCGGCCGGTCGTCTTCCTCCCGTTTGCTGGCCGACAGGTGCTTGACATTTTCTTGCGGTTCTTGTGTCTGCGGCTCGACTGAGCAGGGGGTGTCCACGGTCCGATTCGACTCCTCTGTGGTCCGGCTATGCTTGGTCGGATGTATCGCTGTTAGTTCTATGTTCTTAGTCTCGTCGGTGAGGCTGTCTCCACTCCGGGATCCAGTATCATCCTGTGACTGGTCGTCTTGCACGAGTATCGGCGTTTGGGGTGTCTCTCTGCCGGAGAATGCCGCATCTGCTTCGCGCACTGACGAAGACCGCTCGGTCTCATGCTGGCGCATCATGCGCTCGGCACGCGCTGTCTCGACCTCTTGCTTTCCCTTGCGTGCAATCTCACGCGTCTCGTGCCGGTGGAGCCACCCGAAGGCAATATCCCAGCAGAACATGACGAAGGCCGCTGGTAAAGTCACCCAGAAGACAGGATGTTCGCCGCTGCTCTGGCTAGCAGCGTTCAGTGCCAGAACCGTGACCAGCGTCGCGGTCATGATAACGGCTCCAAATGCGGCCCCGCCTTTGTCAAGGAATGGATTCATGATCTCCTCAAGCGAGAGGAGCGTTCCTTGTTCACCAGTCGGGTTCTCGTCCTCTATTTCTTCGGCATTTCCCCGGGCGTTGGGGATGTTGGGATTGACAGGCTTCCTAGCCTTGATTTCCTCGGGCAGTTCGTGCATTGTGATCTTGATGGGGATGAGCCGCTCGTGCGCGAATATGATGTAGAGAAGACATGGGAACAACACGATAGCCGTGACTACGACTGGCACCACCATGTTTGCCGTGTAGACGATGAATTTGATGTTGAAGGCGCCTGCCAGAACCAGGTTTGTTGGGTTCGAAGAAACCAGGATGGCGGAAGCCGTATTCGCTACAGCAAATTGTGTATGGATCCATGCTCTTGGATGTTCGATATTGTTGGAGACTCGGGTCATGTAGGCCAGGAAGGCTGTGCCAGAGAGGATGATCGGGTCATTGCCAACGAAGCTTCCCAGGAGAAAGAAGAAGGCGTACAGGTAGAAGAAGAGTCTGTGCCCAACCTCTCCTCCCCAACTTAACACTCTGAATGCCAAGTACCTGATAAGGCCAGAGGCATCAATAGAAATCGCGATATATGAGAGAGTGATAAAGAAAGCCATGATGTCGATGGGTTGGATGTTATAGGACCCGACCGTTCCACCATAGACCTCTTCACGGCCGATGGCCAGGATCGCTAGCAAGAACAGATCCGCGATCAGCGGAGCAGTGATGAAGTTCATGGGAAATGCAAGTCGCGTGAATGCTGGGGACCGAATCTGGCCCTCGGCGTCCTTCGCTGACCCATCCTGTTCCGGTCTGCTCTGGCCACTGCGGTTGCTCTTTGGCTCTGGCGAGATCACTCGCAGGTGACGCAAAACAGCCAAGACGCCGCGCACAAGCGCTGTAGGTAGGTAGAAGGGGATGTCAAACGGAAACAGAACCACCAGATCTACGCAACAATCGCATGTCAGTAACTCGGCACCCAGCAGTAGACAAACGACGGAGGGCCGAGAAGAGACCACTCACTCGTCAAGACGAAGACGACGAGTGTGATGATGGACCGCCAAGAACGGATGTCGTCGACATCGAGACTGATTGTGTCCGACATGTTAAAGTGAGCCCCATCGCGCAGTAGCTACTGCCGTCGGCTCGTTGTCATGGCCGACAAGGGTCGAGCTTGCAGAAGACACCCCGTGTTCACGGAGGGCAGGTGAAGAGGGCGAGGTCGTCACGGTCAAAGTTTGAGGCGTGTGGGGGGAAGAACGACGGCCGACGGTCTCACCGGCGTGGGACCGTCTTGGTGCCAGTCAGTGATGCTTATTAAGTGGATCAGGCACGTGGAATTTCCCGGGCTTGTCGATTTGCCTGTGAAGGTCGACTGTCTTGGGCAGCGTTGTGCAGTGTATCTGCCGGTGGGCTGTGAGTGAAGGAGCGAACTCGGTGACTCGGGCCCTTGGTTCCAGGGCTGCGTGGGTGGTGGCTTGAGTGGTGAATGAGGTAGGCCCTACTACAGCCACTGCGAGATCGGTAGCAGGTACTGGTAGAAAGAACGAAAGGAATGCAGTAAAGTGAGAAGGGCGTCCGGTCTGAAATGCAAGATGCTCCTCCCTATCCTCTCTCGGTGCTTGCCTAGATAGTATCTGACTAAGGTAGGTAGGTACCATTTTTTGCGGTACCTAGGTACTTCGGGACTTGCGAATCTTCAGCAGCTTGGCGTGCGCAATTTCCTTCAGTCCCGTCCTCTCTGCTTCATCAGCCACAATATGTTGCCTTTTCGTATTCCCATGCACACGAATGGGAAGGAAGGAAAAGAAAGGAAAAGAAAGGAAAATGACTTTGCTGCTGCCGCCGCGGGCAGGATGCTGGCAGGGCTGGGATGCCAGAAGGAGGGGGGTGGCCTGTGTGTGGCCAGGGCCTGTGTGTGGCCAGGGGGGCCCGGGTGGCTTAGAACACGTAAGTCACATTCGGGCCAGTCAGACGAATGACATCACTTCCAAGCCTGCCGTGCTACCCCAGATTCGACCGAGTCTCCTTGCAGCTAGGCTTGGCCCGGGCGCGGGCGGGGCCCCGGATTGGCAACTACTATGGAATAGGTCAGGCTGGTGCAGACTGGTGCAGACTGGTGCAGACTGGCGCAGACTGGCGGCCACGCGACCCTGTGTTGCTTCCGTCTTGGGCATGGTGCTGACGATGCGCCACTGCTTGCATCCTTCAAACAATGCGAGAGGCGTACAACGAGCAATGGAATCCATCAGAGGCGTCTTCCTTATGCTCGCTTCCTGGACAAAATTACCTAGGTACTCAAGCTGATGCCTGAAGCTTTGAAGCCTTCAAGCCTCGAAGCCTCGAAGCCTCCCATCTGCGCATCTGTTCACGCTGCATGAAAAGCCCCGGGCCTTGCTTCCGATATAACTGCGGAGAGAATGCCTCTCAGAATATGCACTCGCCGTCCTTCGATCCACTTCGCCTCCTCTCGGCTATGCTCCTTCTTGCCAGGTTGACAAGGCACTACTACGGGGAATGCCGGCTCTCTCCTCACCAGCCTCACTGTTAGGTCTAGGCCCTCTCGCTGGCATTGGACAAAACGCTGCCAGCACCTCTTCACCACTCCCCAGTGCTGCGAATGGTACCATTGAAGTTTTCCAGGTGATTTGCGCCTGGCCCGTGTCCGGCCAATATGGGCCTGGCTCCCGCATATTGTAAGCAGTCCCATGACGTCCAACATTGCTGAGAACAGAAAGCTGACCATGTCAGATACTATGTTCTTGTAGCCGCTTGTGTCCTCGGAAGAGGCTCTGAATGGCTCAGGGACGCCTGTCTAGCAGCTGCGCTGCTGCTCCCGGCTGTCGCAGCAGTGCACGGTATCGTTCTGGCAGCGGTTCACGTCGACGGTAAGGACCAGAGTTCCCTGCTGGCCCCTCCTCCGCGATCTGGAGCTGATACAGATCATTCTAGGGGCGGTGGACATGGATGTCTACGGAGCCTTTCGTAAGTTTTCCAGAACAAAAAAAGAAGAAGAAAACAAGTTCCGCTTCCTAACACACACAAGAGCTCTGTGCTATAGGCGTATTGGCCGGGCCAGTAACGGTAAGGATCTCGCGGACCTACTTCAACACCCCTGGCCGCAATCTCATCTTCCTCTGGACCGGCATGGTTCTAGCGGGCCTTTTGAGCCTGACAGTCGAGTTCTTCAGGGCATCACCAGTGTCTTGCCCCGCGAGCCAATTCTCTTGGGGCGAAGATGGCTGTGGTATCCCTTGCTCTGCCGATCACGGCCCTGCGTCGCCACTGAGAGGCGGGTCGCAGAACAACATCTATGTGATCAAGGCTCCGAATCTGCTTCCATTTGGAACTGCCACACTTCTTTCGGCAGCTTGCTGCATCCCTGCCATCCTGTCACTCGTGTCCATGTGGAACAAAATACTCCAGCTCAACTGGAAGAGGCGTTTCGGCAACGCCCAGGAAACAGAGACCCTTCACCAACCCATCTCCGGAACCAACGCCGCCACTCCAGCCAGGATGATGAGTATCAATGAAAGAATCAGATTCTATCTAAGCATGGTCGAGATCCCGGTCTTCGGAGCTGCCATCCTCGCTATCTTGATAGTGGGCGAGAGGAACTTCTTCAGCTATGGCGTGGATTATATGACCGAGCCAATCGCCAGTGTCGGGCAGTGGGCACCCATCGTGGGGACTGGTCTCGCCGCCATGGGTTCCCTCTATGCTCTTCTGGCCGCAGATGCCAACGGGACGGAAGAAGCAAACTCGGAAGAAGGCACTTGTCACTGCAGTTATTCACACCATCGCCTCAGTCATGAGGATCGATCTATCAAAACGCCATCACAAGACCAAAATGAGGAGGAGTTCGAGATGGACGG
This sequence comes from Juglanconis oblonga, assembly GCA_003012965.1. Classification (NCBI taxonomy): domain Eukaryota; kingdom Fungi; phylum Ascomycota; class Sordariomycetes; order Diaporthales; family Juglanconidaceae; genus Juglanconis; species Juglanconis oblonga. Next base: position 28,942 of record MUZH01004149.1, on the reverse strand, counting down.
CGTCGGGAGAGACTACGCTAGCATGGACTTGGCACGCCGCCAAACGCACGGGTCCATCGCCGTACCTCGCCCGACAAGGCAGATGACACGCACCACCACCAGGGGCACATCCGACCACCCTAGTCGTCGCGGAACCGTGGGGGCTGTCACGACCACGGGGACTGTCGACGCTGGGAGCAGACGGAAGGTGGCGAGAGTCTTCGAGTTGATTGGTGACAAGCTCGGCACGCCAGCTCCTGACGCCTTTGACGACTCCGAATTCTTGACCGGGCCAGCTGCCGACTTTCCTACCGTTCCCGCCGAAGAGCAGAGGAACCCCGAGTTGCCCCAGATCATGGCATCGTACAATCCGCCGCGCGACTCCGACGGCAATGCTACCCCCAACTTGGCCCTTCGCAAGCAGAGGGCGCGAGCCGGGAGCTTCACCGGGAGTGTAGCGTCTGGTCTCGGAATAGAAAGGCTTTCTGAGGCGGAGCTGTACAGGACGGACACGGTAGCTGGCCGCAGCACGGTATCTGTAGAGGGAATAAGAGTGAGACGGGACACGCTGGAGGTGCCCACGCCAGCATACCTCCAGAGGCCAGTGCCGTGCAAAGACTCGTCTTTTGGATCGGCTTCGGTCTCCTTCCGTCCAGGTGAAAGGGATCAGGACCATACCTCGACAACGATTAGAATCTCCCATGGGTCGCTCCAGTGAGCGTCGAGTCAGCGACCATCAAAGTACAGAATTTATCGAAGTGGAGATTCCGTCGGCTTGAACGAGGCCTTATGGTGCCAGATGCACCAGTTCACCGTGGATGGCAAGATTGCCATAGTACTATGTACACCGCCAGGACTCGGGAGCTGTCGTCGTGCAGGGGACCAGGAAAACCCCACAACTCTCCCCTGTTAGGCACACACTCCAAATCAAACCTTATCGACGGTCTTCAGGAGCCGATTGGTTAGGGTGAGTGGCAGGGACCACGCCAACTTATCAGTGAACTCGTAAGGCAGCAAAAGCAACAGGAAAAAAATTGAGGATGGCGCGGTGATCGTCAGCGCGGGTGGGCACAGAAGCGACGAAATACCCATGTTCCAAGATCACTGGGTCAAAAATCATGATGGGGCCTGCAAAAAGTTGTCTAGCGTGTTGATCCATTCAGTGGGCCAGCCGGCGTACTGCCCATGGGGCATACTGCAGGAAAATGATATCACTCTGGACACCAGTAGACTTCGTCAGTTGATGGTCGCATCGCCCGACACCACTACCTCGTCAATCATATTTTGACAGCAATCACATTCTTCAGAGTCAACACCACGATCGCACTTCCGAGCTTAGACGTGCACGGGTTGGTTCAACAAGGGTCTCTCGCTTGCGAACTTGGCGAGCTCCTGTGGGGTTGAATACACGTCCACCAAACACGCCTGACCACCCCTGCATTATCTTCAGATATCAACCACATCCCTCCGACGTTGCCTCATCCGAGCACATTTGGCCGACATTCGTGCCCATTTCACATAATGAAAAAGCGGTGGACTATGAATCCGCCAGAGCCAGAAGCCGCGAGCCTCAAGGGCTCCGTCCAGGACCAAAAAGAGAACTCTTACGACGACGAGGACGACAGCTCTACCCAGATCAGCGAGCTAGTGGGCCCTGAAGAACAACATATGTTGATAGTTTGGTATCTGCGTATGCGAGACTCCATTGCTCAGAACCCGGGTCAGCAAGACCAATTTGCATCCGCCATCATCGAAAAAATTAAGTTGGACATCACTCGAAGCGAGTTCCAATTGGACTCGACTTATGTTCGGTACGTCGCGGGCAGAACGAAGCAGATCGATGACTGGACATCCGAATTCCTTAATCGACACCAATTCGAAGACTCGCTCGTGCTGCAACTTGCGTGTGGACTCGACAACAGATGTCTGCGCGTGAACCGAGGGAAAGACGTGAAATGGATTGATGTGGACAGGCCACGGGTCGTCGGTCTACGACATCGCCTGCTCCCACGTCCCGAGGGGGATTACGACATGATACCTGGCCTGGTTGGGGAAGACGACGACTCCTGGCTCAAGAGGATACCCTCAGATCGTCCGGTCCTAATAATCATGGAAAGCCTGCTGTACTACTTGGAGCCGGAGAAGGGCTTGCGGCTTTTCAAGCGACTGCTGGGCCACTTCCGGAACGGCAGCATCGTATGCGACACATTCGGAAGTGTAGCAGTGACCTTTTCAGCCTTGGTACAGCCCTTGAAAAAAACGGACTCTCGGGTACAATGGGGTATAGATGATGCAGAAGACCTGAAGAAGCTGGATGATCGATTGGTATTGCGGAGCAGGATATACTCCCACGAGTACATGTCGGCAGGATGGTTCGCAAAGGGATATCCGCCAATTTTCGGCGGCTGGACGCCGCTGATCTCATTATTACCAAAGGTAAGCTGCCATTCCATACTGCTCGAGCCTTCTGGCATCGGTCGCCCTCACCATGCCCAGACCTGGCGCCTTAGTTAGGATCGTTGCTCTTTCTTATGATCGCATCAAAATCATCGTCTACAATTACTGACACTAGTGTTTTCAAAAGTTCAAAAAGAATGGTCAATTCCTTCATTTTGAGTTCTAAGGCCACAGAATATACAAGAAGGGGATCTATTAGGCAAAACATCTGCCTGTCCGGGGCTAGCCGCCGGGAACATCAGTTCACACCGTGAAGGACAGGGACAACTGTCAATGAGATACAACGGCTAATGCTGGAGAACAAGCACACAATCATCTTCCGAGCCTCACCACATTCGACCCCCCCCCCCATCATGCAAACCTTGAGAGTTTCATATGCGTTGCCCTAGCTCAGTCAGATCCATCCAGTCTTCGTCTCTATCGTTTCTCCTGATAGAACACTCGGCGAGCGATCCGAGCCATCGTACGGTTTGCCGGTCTGACGCCAGATCTCGACCATGACAGAATTTATTTGTAACTTGTCTGACATCTCGGACATCCGGGCTTTTGTAGCAGAGTACATGGGTGGAGGCTCTGCGGTGAAAGGACGCCCCAGTATCTTCTCCTCATCCTCCGCAGTGCTCCATGTTCTCGCTTTTGTCCGAGCCTTTGGCAGTCGATGAGTGAGATTGGGCTCGATGCCACGTCCTTGGTAACGCATGTGAGGCGTCAGCGTTGCTAGACCGACGTCTCCTCCAAAGACACTCAGTGCAGGGATTGAGGCTGCGATGATGGTGAAGGTGATTTCTACCGTCGCCAATATGACAATTTTGTACCCTTCGACTGTTTTCATGGATGGACAAGTCAGTCTGAGTAATGATCAAGACACAGCCAAGGGGCTTTCGGGGGCACGGCCGTCCATGAGGGTACCTATAGATAAAACTTACAGTTGACATCCTGGTCCCCGGAGCTTGCTACCATGATTGACTTGACGAAAGCCGCTATGCCAGCAAGACTGCCCACGCTCATTGCAATGCCAACGCCCGCTTTCTCGGCTTCGGTGGTTCTTATCGTTCTCACAGCCATCCACCCGAGTACGACCAGCGTGATATCCAGTGCACCGGAGAAGACGTCGCCGATAATGTGGAACTCGCCCTGCACCCTGGGATTCAAACACATGCCTGGCTCGGTCATGAACCAATTCTTCTCAATCGGGATCTGTTATCGATGGGAATCAGCGATGGCCAAGAGCTTGACGAGGAGAGGAAGCCGATGCTGATATTGGATGGCAAAGGCCAACGACCCCGATGGTGTAGTTGCTTACACATTGCGCATAGTCAAACACAGCACTGCCCACGAAGAAAATATTGCTAGTTATGATTATAAGCCAGATGCAGACTCTTGTTCTCCCTTCCAAGAGTCTCAGCAGTGTTATTGCCACAGATGTTTTCGACCAAACGGTGGCGAGAATTGACGTGGACATTGTGATGAGCGTGAGAAGGCTGATGTTCGGTAGTTGGGATGGATCGACTGAATGAGCTGGCTTTCCGAAGCCAAGGACAACGGTGAAGGTGATCACCGCGTTACTACCAATAAGACATAGCTTCGAAATTCTGATCAGTATATCTTCTCTGTATGTCCCCAAATTCTGCTACGACAAGTTTGGTTCATGCCTGGGGGCTAGCCTCGAAACACTAGACTTACCCAAGATATAACTAGTACATAGTCATCGAGCCGCAGCCGAGCCTTTTGCTTAGAGACCTTGCCATAGAGACGTAGAAGCAGAATTCCCGTGGCCAGAGCCGTTAAGCACCATATGGTGATTTGCAGGATAGGGCCGTGGTCTTCAACCAGCGTTGAGCTGGACGCTGTGGTGACAGACATGGCGCGCGGATGACAAATGACCTAGGGCGTCCGCTGGCGAAGAACTCAGCATCGATGCGGTACAAGTTATCTATTTGCCCAGGCCAACATTGTTGAGAGGTTTGAACCAGGGAAACGTCGAGATTAATAAGAATGGTGGGAAGCGGGAAAATCTGGTGGATCTTCGCATGCATTCCTGTTTGGAAGCTGTCATCCTTCCTTGGCTTGGGACGATCAAGCAGCAATACCAACTTTGCTTTTTAAGCACGATGCATGTCAAACTTTCCGCTTGAAAATAAGGTCCACGGGTAAGAATCTTAGTGACCCGAGAAGATCTTGGTGGGAAAACTTTCAGGTAGATCTTCAGGATCGCCCGGGCGACTTTCCAACGTTGTTGAAACTTGCGTCGAAAGCATAGATGTGGTAGCTGGTTGACAGGAGCATTCACAGGGTCTGTCAGCAAAACTATGTTTCCCGGAACCACAGAGGTTGGACCGCAACCGTGTGCAGACGGTGATGTGAACAGACGAAATACCTAGGTGCAGCTCGTTTCAAACATAGCTCCTGCAACTCGACACTGTCTTCCTCTTGCATCGCCTGCATCGCCTGCATCGACAAAACAGCTCGGATCGGGACTTGGACTTCTGCTTTTACAACTGGGGTGCCTGACATTTTAATTTGCGCCGTATACCTACCCAGGTAGCTGCTTCTAGACAGGCGAAGCCCACGTCCGTCATACATACTATAGCTTATGGATTACCTGCGCACTCACCTGAAGTAGATGTAAATATCAACCTTGTTGGGCTACCTGGGTAAGCACTTACATCGGGTACAAGGTGGGCAAATGTCCGATAGTACCCAACGCACACATGTGCCTCGTACAGGTATGAAGCATTGGATATCCACGAGGCAGCGCTGCTCTCCAATTCGACACAACTGGGCATGCTCGTTTTCCCAGGCAAATCTTACCAGATCCGACAGCCATGTTCCCAACTCTCCAAGAGTGACTTACGGCGCCTCATCTAGTCTCTTCCATTATCACCGAATGCCTCTATGCCGGTTGTCTTCATTCCTCGAGAGCAGTGTGGGTGTGGGCTTTATATACGAGGCTGATCAAGCTAGGTTCCAGCTGCGAGCTCCCGGGATCGTTTCAGGGATTACCCCTTCCCTCGTTGTGAACACAGCACAACCTGACGTCGCTCTACTTGCCATCGTAGCCAGAAAAAAATTGTTTCTCCTTCTCCTGCAATATTGGTGGAGTTTTCTCTTCGCATGTATGTATCATGAGGCATCGCAGATGATGTCTCAAGACGAAGCTGGAATGTGCAAAACTCCCAACGCTGTGCCTGGGATCTAACGTTAACGTGCACCGCGCCATATGTGCGGCTCACCATATCCATGACGCAACCGTTTCGACGGTCTCGACGGTTCGAATGCCATCTGCTTTATAGCGGCACTCCAAGATTGACATCATCATTCGACATTGGATTGACCCGTAGTCCGAGGCTCACCACGCCCGCCTCGCCTATAAGTCATGAGACGTTAGCATTCTGATATTGAAGACTGTCATGTTCCCCATCAAGCTGAAGAATATAGATAGATAGTTTCTTTCCGCCAACACCATAGGCTTTCCCCAGCAGTGACCTATCAAGCCCAAAATGGGCGTCTCCTTATCCACCGCGCGCTACCTGGCGCCCGTCAGCTTCATTATTGATTTTGCGGCGCAGCAATATGGAATTCTCAGCACCCCAAGCATGAAGGACGTACACGACGCCAACCTGTCATTCTTCTCCCCCCAGCCATTTTTCATTGCCGGTTTCTTCTTCCCCCAGCAGCTATTCCAGCTGGCCTGGCTTTGGCGCCTCTGGCGGTCCAACTCACAGTCTGCCCTTGAAGACAAGGCGACAGACACCATGGTCAACTTCAGTCCGTTCTACGCCCTGGGGAACATCTGTATTGCCACCTGGATGATCTTCTGGAACGCATCGAAGCTGGAGGCCAGCAACATCTTCGTGGTCATCAATTCTCTGTCGCAGTTATATTACGTGTTCGGCCGGCTGCCGCCCATGAATCTGAACTCCACCAACTCGGTCTTGACACACATCGTGAGCAAGACCTTTGCGGGTATTGGGGTGCTGGACCTCCTTCACAATGGTTCCGTGGCCTATTTTGTCCACCAGCAGCCCTCGACCGCAGTCAAGGTGCTGACCGGCGTTGGTTTCGGGGGACTGGCCGCTTGCAGCGACTGGATTTTTGGAGGGTGCCTCGTCTATGACCTGGTTGCTTTGGCTGTCGGGCAGCGAGTTTACGGTAATGAGAGCTGGAGCAATCTTCTGGGGCTGTATGCCGTGGGAACTGCGGGCATTGTGGCTTTCCGAAATATCTTCAGGTGAGTATCTGCCTTTTACGGTCTGCGCAGTGCGCCCGGGCAGGTAGACACTTGGGAATAGGTACTAATGATGTGGCCAGACCGCCTTATGTGAGGGAATCCAAGTCCGACTACACAGCTGTGAACAGAGAGTAGGGGAAGCACTGCGAAGGCGCCGAATGTGGTGTGCGTTCGCATGCAATAACTGGATCGACTGACCTCAACTTGCAAAGATTGACATTATAATACAATTTTCGTTTATCTTGTTTCACTTTGCGATGTCCGTGATATTGTCTTATTTGCAGGCATTGAAAGTATTGCATATTGCATGGCCCACTTCCATCCCGTCATGTCTCGAGCGGCTTTCTCTGTCTCTGGCCGTTCCCCGATCTCATTGTTTTCCGGCTGTGTGTCCTCGGGTATTGTCGATGTCTTGGTCTCGTTGGCAAAGGCTGATTTGTGGTCGGTCTGAAAATCTGCCTTGGTTTCTGTCGTGGCCTGGTCAGATGTATAGAATATCAGCCGGCAAAAGTAGTACCCGCTTACCGCAACTTGTGTTATTTTAATCTCTTAGGGCAGATGGCAGCCCAAGAGCTAAAAGGCAGGGTGGGTTATCAAATCGACAATTGAACAGCAATGTTATATTTTGTGGACAAACAAGTTTCCACAAAGTGGAGACACTGAATTTGTAGTTTTTTCTTTGGCCGCAGGCATAGAACGAGCGTCCTTGAAGAAGCCTGGATATTTTGATAAGCTGCTAATGACACCGGTTTATAATATTATCCTGATCCAAATACATTTTGCGGTATGTGCCTTGCGAATAAACCATTCGGGGAGATGCTTCATCAGCAAAATTGGCTGATTACCTGGATTTGTCAATCTGGTGTATGCGTACCCATATCCTTGTCGCAACTGGGTGCTGCGGACCCTTAATGCCCCGGTCTCCCCAGAAGCGGAAGTAAATCCCCGACGAGCGTTAGATGTCCGCACGAGGAAAGTGGATTGCCGACACAATAAGTAGATGTTATCTGGTTCTATGAATCCCTCCTCCCCCCTCCCCTTTGAGGTGTGACCTTCTACCGACTACCTAAATTGGCAAGGTAAGAAAAGATGCAACTAAGATAGCATTGCGGCATGTCGTAACGCAAGGAATCAGAGTGGCCAGGCGAGTAAGTAGGCCGTACAATAAGAAGTAATGGAGAACCACGCGAGCTCACTTGGATTTCATTGACTGTAAGGTGTAATTTTGACATGCTTTACCGATCATTCGGCCTTCTTCCACGATCAACACGCTGAACCCGCAAGACAATCCGCATAGACCACCAGCAACATATGAAACCGCATGAAGTGTAAAGTCCCGTCTAAATGGGGTTGGCATCATTCAATCCTCACTTGACAATGGTTATCGACACGAACAACAACGAAATACATCCTGAGTGCAGCAAACCAACTCGATCCCCACACCAAACACCAGACCCCGAGGCTTAGCAGCACCGGTTCCTCACAGCACGCCATGCGTATTTCTTCGCACTGTCGACTGGACCCTTAGGCTTTCCTGTCCTCCTCTTCTGTGACATCCTCAATGCTTATGATCCTCCTGCTCGAGCCGGGGTTGCTCCGGCGCTGGCTAGCGGTGGCACTGCCATCGGTAAGCAGCGGTCGTCCTTGAGCGTCGTACATCCTCATCTCTGTGACTGGGGCTTGGCCGAGGTTCTGCTTCGTCGTGCGGACACCGGAGCCGTCGTTGTTTGAGTACGACTCGTGCCTGTATGCCCAGCCTTGAGCCTGGCCGTTGGCGGACGTGGTAGACACAAAGGTCGCGGAGCTGGAGAACGAGAAGTTGAACGGCATGATTGTTTCTGTAGGAGGACAAAGGATTCTGTCTTCAACGCAAGCGATGTGTGGATATCGAGCAGACTTGCAGATGATGGAAGAGTGGAAATGACAATGATTGTCTATATGCAGGTGTAACAGATGCCGTTGGAAATCGAACGATCAGCAGCTGAGCTTGGACCTGGAAGTCTCGAGAAGGTATGGATATCGAACCATGTGACGTCACCGCCGATAAGTAATTCCGGTCCGACCAGACGACATCCTGATGTCGACAGTCTTGTGATCACGGATGCCGGCGCGTACATCGCTGTTCATAACGTCCGGATCAAAACGGAAGATATGCCGACCCTTCCCTATCTGCTGAGAGTGAACGAACGCCGTCAGGCGCGGTACGCATGTCTCTCGACGCCCGGGACATAAACATCTACCCGGTACACATGGTCAGGTGACCCTTCAAACGCGATCGACGTGATAAACAGCGTCTTCATGCCTCGTCCTCCAAAAACAGGGCAGGAGGTCATCTTCGCCCCGGGCACTTCACACACGGCCACGGTCTCTCCTGTGGGGGAGTACCGAACTAACTTCGCCTGAGAGTTGGCTGCCCGGTCTCCACGTCGTAGTCATATCGGGAAACCTTCCCTGCCGGTGTCTCGCACGCGTACATCGTCTTGTCGTCCGGAGACCAAACGGGACCGTTCGGCACAGGCGTGTCCACAAGACTGTCCAGCCCGAGGATTGACGCGTCCTGGTTGTCGTTTGCCACCTCCTGCAAGCACTAGAGCCGGCCGATGGGCGTCTTCTAGTCTAATGCCATGGAACCAGCCCACCATCTCCCCCACTTGTCGATACCGCCATCGTCCATCCGGACCTTCTTGTCGAGGTTGGTGTCCTTGTGCCTGATGCTCGCAATGGGGTTGAGAGTCCCCGAATCAAGTGAGAGCAGGGCGAGACCGAGCTTGGCGAGGTCTGGGCCGCTAAGACATCCGGTCGATCCACGACGACGCGCAGTCTGGTGATGCATTAATCAAAGTGGTACGTTTTCTTCGATTCCCAGCCCTTTGTTGCTGGACGGAGTGAACTAGTTGATTTTTGATGTCCACGAAGAACAAGGTACCATCGCTCGCGCGGTATAAGGGGCTTTCACCGAGGCCGGAGCCTGATGGGAGCCGTATATTCCTTCATTATGGAGCTCGACGCCTTCGTGTGTTTTTAATGGCGTCGACTCTTCCTGGATGCAAGCACAACGCAATGAAGTACTGTCGTACTAAATGAACGGGCTAATGACCTTCCATTGTGCGAAAAGGCTAATAATGGTTTGTATAACGAACCCAAGAGCATTTCACATGCCCACATGCTCGACGTCACTTCTACGTCATACGATCAACATATCTGGCTGTAACTAGATATTATGATGTACTCCTCAGTGGGATCTTGATTCGACGTCTTCATGAGGCATCTCATTTGAATCTACAAGCGGTTGGCAGTTGCGACGAGGTCCAGAGCTAAAGGCACTGATTCTCTGTAAATTCGTCGGTAACGCAGGGACTTGGTCGTTTTTACCCTGTCTCATGCTGCTCGAGGTCTGCATTATGAATGCCTTTTGATTCTTTTAAATTTCTCTACTCACCGCTAACCGTGCGGTGGACAACCTTGCCGAGGTGGGTAGGCCACGACGTTTCTGTTGTTGTGGTGGTGGTTGTTGTTGGGCGACGGGCTTCATTGAAACTATAACCCTGAAATTGAAGAGGAACGTAACCAATAGGATGTTTGCAAAGACAATTGGTTCAACGTATTCTCTTTTGCCCCCGAATGTTCGTTGAAAAAGGACTCCCACCTGCATGTCGTATTAAGAAGGATACGTTGCAGTACGAGGCAACAGATCTCATACCAATACTGATGTCAGGGTCCAAGCGCCACAAACTCCGTATTTTCAACATTTCCCAGATCTAAACTACCTATGCTTGATGAGTGTCTTTGGCGATGGGAGCAATATTTCGACAGCACTGGGCCAATGGCACAAAGCCGAAGGACAAATCTTGGACCATTCCGTTCGAAAGATATTTGAAATAAAGCAGACGGTTTGTTAATACTTGGTTGCTGTGAAACGACTACTGCACCGATGTGCCCAGATTTCGACGGACTCTGTGCTCGTAGTCCGAGCGATGGCGATGAGTGCTAGGACCACGGCTCCAGCCGCGCTTGGGACTTTGCTTGTTTTACCCTTACTAGTAAGCACGTGGCTAGCGGCATGGCTAGTCTCGGAAACAAATTTCCAGCGGCGTTCAGTCCTTAGTTATTGACTAACCAAGTCGGTTCTGAGGCTGAGCGCATGTTCTGATCATACTCTCCATCTTTCCGCGCGGCTACTCGGCCTAGGTTGTTCTTGTTCTAGGGAATGGAGCCGTCGACAAGCTGAAGCCAGCCGGCCGGGGCTAACCAAGCCCACCGGTCTACACGCGTTGGTGATCGGACACAGACCCCAGAAGTACGAATTGACTCTGCAGCTTGCTCATAGCGGTCATCTTGTCGTGATGTTTTGCTACGGAGAAGGCTGAGTTTGTGCGCCCCCGTCCTTCCCTGAGTCCGGTCCAGACCTCTTTTCCCTGACTAGGATACCTGGCTCGTTTCCATCAAGCTCTCTCGATGGTTCAAGACGGGCAATGGGGAGTTCGACAGATATAATAGCATGGCTTCTGCCCCCAAGATGAAATTAGTAACCTGGCAGACACTCTTCTCCTATTGTATCTCCACGTTCGTTTTTTTTGGCCATATCCGACTACTATTATTCATTCAGATTGAATTTCAAATAAATCTGATTCAAAATGTATACTCCATCCGTTACTCAGCTGTTCGCGCTCGGACTGGCGACATCCACCGCAGTCACTGGGCGCCAAGTGTCTGAGAATGCGGCCATCGTCCGTCGTGTTGCCGTATGTATACTATCCAGACTCAATAACCACAGTTGTGCTGAGACACTGGTACTGACAATTTTTCCAAGGGCTTCGGTTTAGCCGCCTACGCTGCTCCGGCATTCGCGTCCCCCATCGATACCGCCAATCTGATCGTGAGTCCACCATGCCCTGGCTACGTACTACCATGTGGGACTGACACAAACGATCTCAGGGCCCAATGATCAAGATGCACAATGCCAACGACACTGCAGTCTCTGCGGGCTCGGACCAAGATGTCCCTGAGGACGACGATGTGGACTCGGACAGCGATGAGGACGATGAGGATGACGATGAGGATGACGAAGATGACGACGAGGACGACGACTCGGACTCGGATAGCGATGAGGACGATGAAGATGACGAGGACGACGACGAAGACGATGAAGACGACGCAGAGGACGATGCTGATGACGCCTTTAACGCTGCCGAGGATGCGGCCGATGGCGAGGACGACGATGTCGACGATGCCGATGACGCTGCCGACGCTTGCGACGATGCCGCAGATGATGTGATTGATGATGGACTCAGGTCTGCCATCTGAGGTGATGGAAGGCGGCTTCAGTGAACTTTCTTAGAACGTCGGTTTGAATTCTTTGCGATCTTTGCAGAAACTCTTAAGATTTCCTTCTCATAGTACTGAGCATACACTACACATAAATCCCATACATTTGTTTTCTCTTCTGTTCCTTTCTATAGTATTATACATTATAAACATTTTCATGCCCTATGTTTGAGCAACTTGACCAGCTGAAAGTGTTTCAGACGGAAGACAGCCTACTTGTTGAAGCAGTCCTTCTAGTATTCGTGGTTCCAAACACGCAAATGGCCTCAAAAGTTTTATACTAATTTTCCACTCAGTTTTTTTCAATACTATCTTAAACTCTGTATATGCTTACAGTATTCAATATAAGATCTTCCTGCTGATAATTTTAGTAAAAAGTCTGTTTAATCCGGTGATCCTTAAGAGGTAATCCTTAAGAGGTAACAAGGAGCTAGAAGTTATACGTATCCTGATATATAAATTCTTAAACACATCAAGACCTTAGCAGGATACCTTGGGTGGGCCTTATACAGTTTACCCCTATTCGGCTGGGCGACTAGCAACCTCTATTTCATGCTTATAAGCAAGTACCACCTAATTCCGGGTTCTGAACTTTATTGCTTACTATTAATTACTGTTCAAGTATCGAATATGAAAAATAATCCTAAATTCAACTTCAGTTTAATAAGAGTCTTTGGACAATATTGCGTTCAAAGATATGATGCTTCAATTAAATGCATATAAGTCCAAGTCGTTTAGAAGCTTCCAATTCAACACCATTTGAAAAATTAGCATAATACTGCCTGTGATAATAGTGGCATGACGGCCTATTCAGCTTTGTACCTGAGGCTCATGCAGATGCTACGCTTGGCTCAGCTCCCATACTATAACAGCTGTGCAGAGATTAGGAGGTTGCAGGGAAAAGTCGAAAATGAGGCTATTTAAAGTTTTATAAGATGGAAGATGGTATCATAAGCTAGCATCGAGTAGCTTGTGAAGCTCTTATAATGTTAATGTTATCTATCTACTCTAGTCTAAGGGCTATTGTTTTGCTCTCTTACTGTTAACAGCACTGTGTAATCTTGGGTGCTAGGCTTTCGAGCATTCTCCATTGTATAAAGGAAACTGTTACAGCTTTTACAGCTATATTAACAGCTTAAAAAACAATAACCACTCACACTTTTATAAAGTAGAACAAACTATGTAAACAAATGAAATAGAGTAAGCCGGTAAGGCCATTTTGGCAATACCTCTATGCCTAATCAGGAAAGGACGGGTTCCTTGTATGTGTACTACAAAAACAATTGTAATATACAGTAGCTACTTCCAGCACTACACCACATGTTCCCAAGTTGATAAAACTGAAATACACTGCTTTTGACCTTTGAGAACCACAGTCTCATATGAATTTATCGCAAAAATCAAACAATTTGTTAGGGGCTTGTCCCCAGTAGCATCGTCATTGGTACCTCTCCATAGCTGCCCCAAACCCCAGCCCCGACTTTCTCCCCTCTTCTCTTTTTGGAAGACTTTAAGTGGAGGGATGTCTGAATTTATCCGCTGTTTGATTCAAAGCTTGATCTCTTAGGTATGTCTGCGCCAAGATACAAGTTCTATGTCCTATGACACAAAAGCGTACGCTTGTGCAGTGCACAAGCTAAATCCCTATATCGTCACATTTCCTCTAGTGAGGCACGCCTCCATTCGAAGGGAACGTACTTGTCTTGGAAATGAAGTATCTCGGGGGAACTTTGCACTGGTCTGTACGCGTACATCGGTGAGATGCTCGGGGTTGCATGGGTGAATCGAATTGAGGGACGTGCGGCTGACGGTGCCGAAGGTGGTGTTATCTATGGAGCCTCAAGGAACGAGGAGGTCGTGGTGATGCCGGGGACTTGGATTTTCCGCCTCATGTTACACATATTTGTCCAGTGTGGCTCGTTGGGCAAAGTGCAGACCATCACTCCGTCCGAGCTAAATCACTTGGGAACGATGACCGCAAGCTTCTACGACAGCCGCTCCATTCAACAAATTAGCCTAAAAGAGTAGGTAGTTATAAACTTGAAGGTCAACAGAGACACCTAATCTTGAACACGTGTTTCGAAAGTGCCCTGAACACTGAGGCGATGCTTCTTCAAATTGGCAGCTGTCGCACTGCGATGAGGACTTTGAGAGTCTGATATCTCTCAAACGGAAGGCAAGCGGAACTCGTGGACCACGTACACCAGGAATTTGCTGCACGAAGACTGTAGAAGCTGACGTTAATGCTACGAATTACCAAAACAAGTCAGCTAAAATACTGCACAGTGAAACTCACAAAATTGATCAATTTCCTACGTTAATGCCATCATCACTGCTGAATCAGTTCCATAATTCCGAGGCTAGATCCACGTCGCCTGAAGATGCTCGTAGTGTCTTGCCCTACGCTCTTCTCTTTCCCGATGTTTAGCCACGTAAGGATCAATATAGGCTTGTTGTGCTCCGCCATATATTTCCACGCGTTCTTCCAGAACCGGCTGCCAATATCCATCCACACCCCGTTGATAACCATGCTCGTAATGCCCTGCCATGCACTCTTGTCTCTCTCGCCGTTCGGCCACGTAAGGATCAACGTAGGCTTGTTCTGCCCCACCATACATTTTCACCCGTTCTTGATCCGAGTACCAATACCCATCCGCAGCCCATGAACCTCGCTGGTAGGGAACTGAAAGTTCCCGGTTCTCGTCCCTTCCAGCTTGGGGTCCTCGTCTGGCGTAGCCAGCTTGCCGCACTCGTGTCAGGCGGTCGTCACTGAGCTGAATATCGTTCGGTTTGGCCGGCCCTGAGTTTTTGTTGTCTTCAGGTTGGTTGAAACGTTCCAGCATAGATTCACTGAACTCATCAAAATTTTCTGGTGGCTGGCCCGGCTTTCGGAGTCGCTCGTCGTCCTTGCAGCGAGGAGGAGGGACAGTAGGGCCAGGGCAATAAGCCTTGTTTGGTTGGGTTCTGGGATCATTAATGCCGTCTCTGGTAATTCTATCCCCTCCACGAAGTCCCTCAGCCAGTCTTGGTCGTCGAGGACTCGGAGTGGTCCATCCGGAGGGATCCACCCTCTCCTCATCAGGTCCTACATTCTTCTCTCCAAGTATTCGGCCTTGCTGTCTCAGCTTATTGTGCGTGTCTGTCATGTAATTGATATCCCTTAAGTATTCCTTTATCTCTGCCAGCTGTCGTCTATCTTCCTTCGTTTCAGGAACAAAATTTCTGCTTTTATGAGCCACCTCTTCTGGCCGCCTGCCCCTTATGTTGATATTACGCCCGGTAACGCTGTCGTACATGTTTTTTTTCTGAAGTATTCGATTGATTTTAGATGTTTTAGCCCAGAGAAGTGTGGAAACAAATACAGTGAAGCGCTGTAATTTGATGATGGCATTGAAGAAGACCCGATGAACTTTCGACATTTCTTCTGCCCTATTTATCTTCCACTCTCAATGGGCTGGATACACGCATGCCGATAAACCGCCAGGAAACTCCAAATCTGCCGATCGGGGGGAGGGGGGTGGTTGTTTGACAGCATTCATCCGCCAATTCTACTATTGGGCCGGCCTACTGGCAAGTTACAAATAACGTTGTCGGTTCCATCTGCTGATGGCACGGAGAAGTGTGATACAGACGCAACGTGGACTCCACTGGGAGTTCTATTTGCCTACTTGAGGGTCACACCAACGTACCATACATATTATCTCCCCCACTGTTCAGTGGGCATTACTGTGCAGTCGCGTGCCCACGGTTGAGAATGTCCGTGGCCGGCGGAAGTTCAGGGTAGGACCGAGAGGTGAAGCCCAGATATTTGTGCTTTTCGTGTTTACCAGAAGAAACTAGCCTGGTCACAAATTTTGTGGCTCAGACTTGCTGTCAAATATATATTCAGGAATAGGATGCAGTACGACCTACAGAAGAGGCACGTACGACCCATCCACATCACTAATCAGGTGCTTGATGAGGCAAAATCTCGTCCCATACTACGCAAACAAAGTTGTGTTCATTTTCAAGTTATACCGAAAGTAGTCACGCTGCGACTTAGAGCTACGATACTACTCGAGGCTCATGTGGTCGACCCCCTCCCCCAGAACCGACGCCCTCTTTCGGATCCTGCCGGCAAGTCTGCATCAAATTGAGAGTATATGGCCAGGAGGTCCGTCCATCAATAGCTAATGGAGGTGGATGGATCTTTTCGTGCCAATAGGCTTTCTTTGCGGATCGGAAACTCCGCGGAATCAGCGTACTCGATCCCACCATTTACCCAATGGGCTGTATAGCTTTGGAAGCCACTCTATACGGGACTTAAAGTTATATTTATTCACCCCAGAACTTTCTTCACAATCTCGAGGATCTTTTTATGATGCAATATTCAATATCGCAAAGTAGACATAGCGGCGTCAGTGGTGTCTGCCGACCAGGCGGGAGGCCTAACAAGCCGACATATTATACAGGCAAGCCACGTGCGTATTTGGATAATCTCAAACTCATCACATGACGATAACATAAAACGGAAAATCTTATCTGCAATGCAGGTGATGTGGAAAGTTAGACTGTTTCTCTACCTAGGGGTAGGTATGGTATTGGCACTACTGGTCTTCACCATATCCATACCGGTTCCCTTCGTTCACGATGGCAGAAAATCACATGACAAAGGATCGCAACTATCATACCACGGCAGGAGTGAGGAGCGATGTTTTATGAGACCATCCATCACGCAGAGTAAGTGGTATCTGAAAAGGAAGAAATCCTCCTCGTCTACCTATAATGATGCAAGTTCGAGGCTGGAAGCCCCTGGTTCAATGTTCCATCTGAAACCCTCTTGAGAAGCAACTGTCCGTCGTTTCGCTGTCCAAAATAACTTTGAATACTCTCGTAAGCCGAGTAACTTATCATTTGCCTACCTAATAGCATTCACAGCATTTTGCCCTGCGGCTGAGACATATCATCACGTGTCACGACGAGGACGCGCCGTCACGCCTATGGGAACATCACGCTGAAACAGTGTTACCTTCTCCGTAACTTTGTTGACGCTTGACCTGGGTCGATTGGACGTTTCGGGCCAGTCGGCTGCAGAATGACTAAAGAAACACACAAAATATGCGAAAAGTCCTGGACTCAAGTTCCATTGCCAGGTCGAATGCGTTGAATCTTGCGCGTTTTTTCTTTACCACACGAGTGACTCGGGCCATCACCGACTTCATCAGGTACCACGGGGGCCTCGGGAACTTTGTCTCCCTCCAATGGCTCATTAAAAGGTTTATCATCTGGCCTGGGCAGATGGGCCAGCAGAGTATTGTGTGGATGGTTTGCTGGCAGATCTCTTGAGTGATGATCTTCGTGTCTCTGATTTCAATATATCAGAAATTCAGGGGGAGCTCGAGGAATCGGCTCTGTAAAGGTCAACACTTGTTGGAGGAAGGTGGATTTTGGAGATCACATCAAGCATTAAACAAGGTGGAAACAAGCCGATGTGGTGCAAAATGAGGAACGGAGGACGAGGGAGGACGGAGTCCTGGAAGGGTGCTGAGATTGCACAGCAAGAAGAGCGGAGAGGAGAGAGCAGACTGACAAGTGAAAGGGGCCAGTCAATCTGGGCTGAAATTAGCCAATACCACTATAAGCATCCATAAATAGTCCTTGTATCCTTAGCCAGACTTTGACAGTGAGACTGGTACTCTTGAACAGACTATCCAACTGAATGGCCTCTTTCATTAGTGGAGTTTTATGCCTGACTTTTCTACTATTTCAAATTTCAAAACCTTCTTAAAAGATTATAGAGAATTAGTATCTTATTTTCATTCGTAAATCTATATCGCGTCAAGTTTTTGTTTCAAAGGGGTTGAACACTCTTCTAATTAATTGATTTTTCTTAAGAATGAAGATCTAAGAAAGTTGCTGAAACATACCTAAGTAGGATGTTAGAGGTAACTGTATGAATTGTACTAGGCAAATCCGGGCTAGTAGCTGGGTATAACAAGGGTGGTGGAATGCTAAGTAGAAGTTGATACCTCACTTGAAAGGCATGTACAATCTAAGAAATATATTAAAAGGATTCAATATCGTTTTCGCTTAACAAACGATAGGTAGTCATTACGCCTAGTTGTACATAGCATCCCGGGTGTAACTAGGAGTTCCTGCTGCCGAAAGGTTCGGCTGCCTTGGTACGTAGCCTTTGCAGTACATCGTGGATAACGGGTCCACGATTGCAGGTACGGTTTCAGGTCCGCCCTGTGTTGTATAACATGACTTAAAGGGATATTCTGTCATATATCCTTCACCTTTGCCCGGTTTAGCTATTACTGGCTGCTCAAATGGAATAGAAAAGATCGTGTTCGGGTAACGAGCAGCCAGGAAAGAGATGACAAACTCCTCGCGACCAGAGTAGCGATTATTAGCATCCAAATCGTCCACAGTCTGCATAAATCTAACACTGTAGTTCAACATACCCTGCAGTATTTAAAGTTAGTGAATTTCACTCTATCAGGGATTCAGATGTTGGGGATCCTTGACGACAAGACAGATTGTACTTACTATAGAACTTCCAACGTAAAGGCCGGCTGCGAATCGGTGTGCCATCCAGGCCTTCCTAGGATTTGTCCAGCATTCATGGTTGATGTCCTTGACATCCAGATCTTTACGTTTCGGATGCTCACCGAGAACAATACCGGTATCTCGGGAGAGACCAATCGATCGAGCGATCTTTTGTTCGTCCAAACGCTCTCTGAATTTGAGGTCCCCCCATGTTACGCCATTGGCATCTTTTGGACCTCCTTCATCAAAGAGGCCAGCATCCACCCACAGCCAGGTGTCAGAACCAAATGGATTTCTCATGACGGCATCGAAGGTGCAGAATGCTTTGGCGTTGTAGGCTGCCGAGAGATGCGGACGATTGTACACGAACTGCCACTCTGAAATGTCCCCTTCGAAGCTCGAGAAGATAGCAGGTTGCGTATTTGTAAAATTGTCGTACTGGTACTTATTATTTGGAAAGTCCCACAGTCTATGCCTTTGCACGTTAGAGATTATTAAATAAATAAGTTCGTACAGCATTAACAGATGTGCTTCGGATAATTTCAAGAGATGGGCCCAAAAAAAGACGCCACAATTGAAAAGAGAACAAGAAGATGGGGTGGGGGGGACTGGATTTCTTACGTTTTGTAATCATCAATGATGCGCCAATATATATCTTTACGCATAGCCTTTACCTGTTGCGTCAACGCAGGCGGTACATAGATGATAGTCTGCTCTCCCATATCGGCCAGATTCTGAATTCTTCGCATATATGTGTCGAGTGGTCTTTTTGAGGCCTCATCGTGATAGAAAAGCGAGATGATCGTAGGAGCATTAGGCCTTATCGGTGGGATGTAGCTCACTTGCCGAAAATTTGGTAGTTGTGCTAGACCGAAGAATCCTCTCAACCACTCCGCGACTTGCTCGCCGAAGGGAATTTTCATATGCGGGAACAAGTATTGCTCTGGAAGTCTCCTGGACTCGTTTGGAAATGGGAATAACGGGTCATGGAGTGGTGTTAGATCACGGTTGTTGTTATGAAGAACTCGTTCCCTTGCAGTAGCCGATGACTTTGGCGCGGACATATCATTGATCGAGGACCTGGAACGCTTGATAAATACGTTAGGTAGTTTTCCGCCGCCTCGTACGACTTTCCTCTTCCTGCATGCTTTAGTAGTGCCGTTTCCCGGCATGGCGATGTTTCTTAAGACGGCAAGGCTACGACAAGCAGAGTTGGAGACCGTTCCAAGGTTTGTGGTGTTGGCAGCTTGGTTCATCCTAAGCATGAGTTGTAGAAATAATAGTCTTGAATAACTGGATTCTAATGAGTGGCGTTAGGTTCCGAATCACAATACTGGAATTGTTGGTGTATATAGGACTCAGCAGCGACAACTATATGGTCGTTTTATTCATTATATAATCCCGGGCCGTTTCCATTCAACATGACAATTCTATTATTCGACTAGTCTGCTCGTGTTATGCAGCGATCATTGGCCTATCCAAGATCATTATGCCACTCTTTAGTCTACATTGACCTGTCTCCCATGGAGGGTTCTTTGTTGTTAGGATGGACAAATACTAGCGATCAGAGGATGGTTAAAGCTTGCCCACTTTTGTGGGTATGAACACAGTAGGGACCTTTGTCTTCAGTCTTTGTTAAATCTTTTATATTCATAGTTCAATTTGAACTAGTGCCAAAATTGCTCCTTAGAAAAAGCTTTGATACTTGGGTGTAAGGCCTTCCGTTGGAGCCTGCGATGCCTTCTAGGGGCTTTCCCGCTTACGGGCTTCTAGGTCATAATCTCTTCTGCGGATTTCTTTTTGATTCTATCAGCAGAATTTTTAATCGGTTCAATAAAGACTTGCTTTGAGTCTCTGCTCCGAGTTTACCTACTGGCAGACTCACAGCAAAGTGCTCCACCAGCCCCCGCCCCCCAAAAAAGAGAAAGACAAAAGATAAGAACTCTCACACTGGGACCCTAACCCTGATGAACACCCGAGGCTCTAGTCCCAAACCCCATACCCAAGATGCCGGCCCCACCCGCTGAAGGGTGAAAAGCCGACGACGGTACCTAGATACTTTGATATGGTCGTCTTGAGTCGAACCCTTCTTCATCTTCGTGCGAGTTTCTAACTCATAAAGATGATCACTAAGGCTCTCGTATCACGCGGACCTTTCAGCGAACGCAAATGGGCGATAGAGGAGGTGCAACTTCGTCCACCCAAGGATGACGAGGTGGTGGTGGAGATCGTGGCATCAGGGATCTGCCACACTGATTTACACTGCGGCGACACTCCTCATGATAGAGGTGTCCCGGCTGTCTTTTATCCTCGGGTGCTTGGGCATGAGGTAGATACAAGCTTCCCGAAGCCAGCGACCCTGGGCTGACCTTTTCCCAGGGCTCCGGATATGTGAGAGAAGTGGGCAAAGCTGTAAACAGCGTATGTCGAGGGAGGTGGCCTAAGCTCTTTGCAGTACTAACCTGAGCCGCACATAGGTCAAACCGGGAGACCCTGTTCTCTTGTCATTCTCATACTGTGGCGAGTGCCACGTCTGCAAAACCGGCCCCCAGTCACATTGTACCACATTCTTTGATATCAACTTCATGGGCGAGCCGGCATTCCTGGACAATCAAGCCGGGTCCTTAGGTGGCCGTTTCTTTGGGCAATCCAGCTTTGCGAAGCACACCATCGTGAGTGATAAGTCGGTCGTCAATGTTAGTGGGCTGGGCCTAGGGCGAGATGACCTGAAGCTCCTGGCCCCGTTAGGGTGCGGACTTCAGACTGGCAGTGGGACTGTTGTGAACGTGGCAAGAGCTAGCCCAGAAGACGCGATCGCCATCGTGGGATTAGGTGGTGTAGGACTGGCGGCTGTGATGGCGGCCAAAAATCAGAAGTGCAAGACGATCATCGGCATCGACCGAGTCGCGGCTCGCCTGAAGCTTGCAAAGTCTCTAGGCGCGACGCATGTCTTCAACACCAGCAGCATGTCTACTGGAGAGCTTGTCGCAATTGTAAAGGATGCTACGGACGGTCTCGGAGCGACGATATCTATCGATACAAGCGCTCACCCAGCTTTGGTTGCTGCCCAGGTGGAATTCACTCGTTACATGGCGAAGATAATACAGGTGGGAACCGGCATGCCGAATGCGAATTTGACTCTTCATATGCAGAGTTTCATGGTCAGTGGCAAGCAATACTTTGGCGCGGTTCAAGGGCACAGCCGGACGAAGGAATACATACCCAGAATGATTCAGTGGTGGAAGGAGGGGATCTTTCCTGTTGAGAAGCTCGTTCAATTCTTCGACTTCGAAGATTTTGAGAACGCTGTCAAGATTATGGGACGGGGTGAAGTGGTCAAGCCCATAATGGTTTGGTAGCTTTTTACGAACTCATGATCCAATTGATGACCTTTGCCCGGGAGGAAAGCCACTCAGACTTTAAACTACATAGCCTTATGCGGCAGCCTCCTGAGTAAAGAGCAGCTTCTGTCTTAGTGAGCTCAGACGCTTTTCAACAGATTGAAAAAGAACAAATCACTGTGTCAGCCGCTTGTCATCACTTTGCGCGTGTTTACGGTCAATAGGCTCATGAATACAAGATTAGTGTGGTATCTCTGTCGAGGCCTCGCTAGTGACAACTCGCCTCCCTCGACCAATTATTATATGCTTAAATCCCTCGCAGTCTCCAACCAGTGGAAGCTAGACAGTTTTGATTCCATCTCCAGAAGATTGTTTATCTTCTTCAGTAGCCATTTCGGTAGACGAGCCACTGTTGGCTTGTTGAACTTGGCCAAGGATAGTCGTGTTGCGGAGTTTCTCAACCTCATCAAGATAACTCCAGTCACCGATCTGCTCATCGAAGAATTGGTCCATGTCCATTCCCATCTCTTCAGCCTCGTCTGATACCCGAAGATGCAGGCCGGGTATGTACTTCATGATCATGAGCAAAGCGAAGGACACCACGAATGAGTAAGATGAGATGGCACAAATCTCAGCAAATTGCTTGCCGACCTGAATTCCATTGCCATCAATACCACCAGAAGCCACAGTGACGCCGTCAAGGGCCGATACTACCCATCATGTTAGCTTGTTACTTGTGAGAAGCTTGTTGCAGGTGCAGTTGGCAGACTCACCCGAAGCTGTGGCAAAAATTCCAGTAAAGAAAGAGCCACACATCCCTCCAATTCCATGAAGCTTGAAGACTTCCAGGCCATCATCCGTATGCAGCCAGTCGTTCACCTTGTCCATCAGGGCGCAAATAACGGCTGTAAGGAACCCGATCACAGCGGCCAGCCAGACGCTCACGTATCCGGCAGCCGGCGTGATCCCGACGAGACCAGCAATCGCACCTTCGCAGGCTCCCACGACGCTGAAGCGTCTCTTGTGCCTTATGTAGTCGACCATCACCCACCCAATGGCACCGGTCGACGCCGCGGTGTTCGTGTTGAAGGCGGCATACATAGCGCGGACGCTTGCGTTGAGGGCAGAGCCGCCGTTGAACCCGAACCAACCAAACCAGATCAGGACTGTTCCCAGAAAAACAAGAGTCGTGTTGTGTGGTTTTCCATGAGACTTGTCTTCAGGGTTTGTCTTTCTTTTGCCGAGAACGAGGGCGTAGGCCAGCGCAGCCCATCCGCTGGCGATGTGGACAGGGCCGCCACCAGCAAAATCCAACGACGGCAAATTGTATAGCCAACCGTTCGGGTTCCAAGTCCAGCAAGCAATAGGACAGTAGACAATGGTGGCCCAGAAAAACCCGAAGACCAAAGATGGTAGGATTCTTCCACGCTCGAATGCACCGCCAACCACGATTTGGACTGTGCAGGCGCAGAATAGCAGCTGATACAGACAGAAGACAATATCAGGGATAGTCGAGTTCCCGATGCTCGGGGCAGCAACCACATTCTTCATGCCGAAATTGGCCAGGTCGCCGATGAAGGGCCCTGCAGTCCGACTGTAGGCCAGCGAATAGCCCCAGAACATCCACTGGAACGTGGTGACTGCGCCGACCATAAGAGACTGGAATAAAAGCGCCAGGGCAGACTTTCTCCTGGCCATGCCTCCATAGAGGAGACCAATCCCCGGAATAATAAGCCATACGATAAAGCCGCAGAAGACGATATACGTATAGTTGTACTCATACCCCACATACTGAGCGTTTACGTCCATCGTCAAGGGATCGCCGCCATTGGGCATGGAATCGTTGTAACTCGGCTATTGGTAAAAGCGTCAACACCGCATTGTTTTTGGTTCTTGAATAAGGGTCCTTACTGCTTCACTCATGGTGCCGTGCTAGTAGGTACCTGTCCGGCAAACTCCAACAGTCATGAGCTCTGTACCTTAAGTTGGGAGTCTTTGCGGATGTTCGAGAACGAGCGGAGGCAAAAGACGAAATTTTCAGCACCTCAAATTGAACAAGGTAAAACTTCATCTTTAACACTTCTTGTTATCGGGTCTCAGACCCCGGCCAAGGTGCGCGATGTGGCTCCGGCTTCGTATCTCTTATCACCAAACTAAAGCGCCAACAAAGTGTGCGGCGGGCCACTGGACGGCCACTGCAAGGTTGCGCTACCCCAGGACCGGATCGTCTTGTCGCTTTCTGGGCGGGAATTTCTTATCTCTTGGCACTGCAAACGACCGGGCTTTAGCTGATGGAAAATAACAGCACTCGGACGTGTAGGTATTACCTCTACTGAATCGGGCGCTTGAAGATAAGCCACGACTCCGAGGCAGCTCCGAGCAGTTGCATAGTCTCAAAGCACCTGCAATGATCATACTAAGACAGGGCCCGAATATAAGGTGGTATGCATGTTTAGCATCAGTTTAGCTTACCACCCTGCTGGAATCGAAGGAGGTCTCCCATAGTAGGCATAAGATTTGTAATCGAATTGTTGACAGCTTGGGTGCAACATCACAAGAGTATAACCGGGTTTCTGATGATAATTAGAGTTCCTCACATTATTTTACCCCTATTTTCACATGTAGCCCCCCTGTCCGGAAGAAAGCTGCAAAGCAAGGGCAAAAACGGGTAGCATAGCAATTTGCTTTGAAGATGGCCCTCCCACCCACCAGGCATGGAAGGTCATAAATATGGTCTGAAATTTTTGAGTGAAGAGCCTTTTAGTCCTGGGGTTCTTCACCATATCCGCGTCCTAATCCATTGTTTAATAGAAGCCTTGAGGAGGTGATATGTATATTTGTTCACCGTCGAGCTACGAGCAGTGACTTCTGGCTAGCAACATGGTTACTTCATTGCATTGCAATAAATGTTCACGATTTGCAACAGCTTGATTCTCGCCATGCTCTCGTCCCATCAGCGTATAACTGCCTGCCCGTCCGAGAGGGAATCCTATTTCAAGTTCATGTCTTCTACCCAATCAATACCATTGAATCCGAAACTACTCTAGAGACATAAAACATGCATGTAGGACCAACCTTCAAGGGGGGCACATTCCTCACAGCACTACCATTCATACTATTAATCACATTCTGGTTCTTTCTGCTCCCATATTTTCTTCACCTTGGAATGGCACGACAGCATGTGACGACCACAGTTATGTTCCCTTCTTCTCTTACTTCAACAGCTCTGATAATAGTATGTCTCTTTATGTCTCTCTTTATATCTCTCTTTATATCTCTCTTCCAATCTTCTTTTCTACCCTCCTCTTAATTTCTATCTTTACCTTTATTTCCATTAATCTTTCTATTAGTCTCTTTATAAGTCTCTATATTCTTCTCTTTATATTCTTCTTTATATATTTCTTTATATATTTCTTTATCCCCCTCTCTATCTTTCTCTCTATTTTCTTTACTATCTCCCTCTCTACTCTTTTTAAATATTATCTTTTCTATTAACTCTATATTAGCCTTGTATTGATACTCGTATTAATAGTCTTTTAATATATGAAATTAATAATTGAAAGAGGGTTTAAATAAGGCGGCCTTATACGTAAAGCTGCTAAACTTAAGCAGCTGTAGTAGCAAAGAGTTAATAGCAGCCTTGCAGGTTAGGCATTTAAAGCCGCAAAGACACTAATAAAAAGTTGTAAATAGAAGTTAGCATACAGGGATTAAACGGCCGTCAGCGAAGGAATGCTTAACAATCTGTTAGTAGATAGGTCGAGTTTGCAGGTCCTACGGGTCTAGAGGGCTAATACGCTGACCGCAAATTTGAAACCCTTCTTCAGTATAGATATAGAGACTTCGTGCACGCAGGAAGATACGGTAAATCTAAAACCGGGCCAGACCCGCTCAAGAAGGGCGGAACAGCTCAGGACGCAATATGTTACCTGAAGTTTCGAGATCTGCCGCCATCCCGCTGATTCCATGCTGGCTAATAGCTACATAGGAGACACCATGACCGCCTCCACAGCCTGGAAGTTGTCAAGGATAACTTTTGCCTTCAGCTCAGGTGTCCACAGGGCATCGATCTTGGCTGCCCTCTGCGGACTCAGAAGAGTAGCTTCGTAAAGACTTGCATCCACCAGGATCTAATCCCCAACCTGAGAAGAGCGTCCTGAACAAAAGTCTTCGTAATCGTAATTTGTTTCTCACGACACCTCAACAATGCGTGGCCAAGCGACGTCCAGGGAGGACCCTTGACCTACCGACAATGTGAACGGTGAGATCATTGAGGTCACAGCCGTTTTCACCGGACTGACTGTGCTATGCGTGGTGTGTCGCCTCTCTTCGGGGAGAATCACAGGCGCCAGTATCGAACTCGATGACTATCTTTTTATTTACGATGGAGTAAGTTGCGTTGAACTATCATTCGCCCTTTCGCAAGACGAACTGAAAACTAAGTCTCGACTAAATATTGCACATTGGAATCCAAGTCTGTGTTAGCATTAGTGTGTGCAAGAGCTCTTCTACCGACTTAGAATGCCGCGATGAAGGGCAAGACTACCTGAACCGATCTTCCATTACCCCTTGCGAACGACGGAATTCTAATACATAATTTAGTTACTAGTCTATAAGTTGTTTATATTTAGCTGTATCCTTACTAATATTAGGTTCTTATTATTTAAAATTAAGAAAAAAGAAAGACTAGAAAGATAATAATACTAGCTTTTAAAAAGCCTAATTGCAGCTGAATAACCTAGTTGAATTCCAGCCCGAAGTCGCAAAGTAAGTGGCATCACTTTGTAGATTATGGACGCCTCTGAAAAGAATGGAGCATCTTACTGACAGCGAAGGACTCGTCTATGACGCGCTGACATCTCTCCATGGCCACTTCAGGCAGAGAAAATCGCAAGAATTAGCATTGATGATCGTGTCGCGATCTAGTTCGCAGCAGACAGCCAGACTGACACACAGGGATCCCCTGTCGTGCCCACCCCACCCCTGACCAGCATGTGGGGCGGTACATCTAAACTCGATGTGGAAGTCGGATGTGACGTCTTTGACGACAACCAGGAGCCAACAGGAGGGCGGCGAGGAGAGGGCAGACTGGTACTACTATGCATGTTTTAACGACATACCATCTGATACAGCAGATACAGCCGCCGAATATATTTGACCTTTCATACTCGAAAGAGCAAGATCCGCAGCGGTAATGGCCATCGGAACAGAGCAGACTGCGGCAGAGCCTCGGACCGACTTGGTCAGCCTGAAGGATCGGGCCGCCTGGAGAGCCGCGTTGCGATCCCCACGCCCCGTCCTTGCACATCTCAACGCCGATACCACTTGGTTGCTCCAGCTTCCAATACCAGCCTCTGCCACAGCCTCTCCAAGATCCAAAGCCAAATCGAAATCACTACGGCGCACACGATACAACATCCTCATTGACCCGTGGCTTCAAGGACCGCAGAGCGACGTCGCCGCATGGTTCTCAACGCAATGGCACGTCGTAGCACCGACTGTGCAGACGATCAAGGAGCTGGATGAGGTCCTGGCCGAGCTGGAAGATGGCGCGAGCGAGGATGGATACTCGTACATCGACTGTGTGGCAATCTCACACGAGTTCACGGACCACTGCCATGAGGCGACTCTCTTGGAACTGCTGAAGACTGTCCCTGTGGTCGCGACGGAGAAGGCTGCTGACTTGATCCGGTCGTGGAAGCACTTTGACACAGTCATCACGACGCCCGGATTCTCGGTTGAGACTCCAGACTGGCGGCAGATTTTGGTCGACCAGACGGGAATAGTACCGCCGTGGTTGGGCATTGGAAGGGTGATCACGCATGGAAATGCGCTGTATTATCACTCAGCCCTGATGATCGCATTCGATCCTGGGTATAAACCCAATCAGCGCTCGACACGCTCAACGAATACTCCTGGCCCAAGCCAGCCCGAAGCCGTCATCTACTCGCCGCATGGGATCAAGGGCTCGGATCTGGAGTGTGTCACAGCAGCGAGGATCAAGACACTTGCCCTGCTCCATGGTCTCCATGATGTAAAAATCTGGATGACGGCGCAGCTGAATCTCGGGGCCCTGAATGGCATACAAGCTGTGAGGGCGAGTGGGGCGAGGTACTGGATCGCCACGCATGACGAGGCGAAGAAAGGGGGTGGGTTCATCTCGTGGCTGCTGCAACGGACGAGTTATTCTCTGAGAGATGCGGTGGCGGCGGAGGAGGTGACAACGGCAGGGGACAAGGAGCATGCAGGATATGAATTCGTCGAGCTGGGATCCGGAGATGGGATGGTGCTAGCTTGAGAGCACAATAATGGTAGATGACAACAGGAAGATTTGTCATACACTGAGAAGGGCCGCCAGTAATCCACAAGGGCATACCGAGTTCGTCCGGGGCGTGGGGATGATGGGAGATCGGTATATGTAGGTATCGTCAACAATACACAGAGACGCAACGAGCAAGAACTCATGCCGCCCCCCCCTCCCCAGAGGAGCCCCTCCCACAGTAGTTACATACGTAGCCGATTGTTTCATAGGGGAGTAGTTCACAGCAGGTCATCCCACTTTCCACCAGTGTTGTCGGGGTTTGGCCGAGTTTGTGAATCGTGAGAGGTTGACGGAACCTGCAAATTCGTGTGCCGTTGCAATATGTTGACTAATACGGAACCCCTGGTAGCTGACTGTTCATCAAATGGCTTGCTCTTGTCTCCTTCTTTCAAGGAGGCGTTTGTCGCATTCAGAAGCTCAGCCGCCGGAGAGCATTGCCGTGATTCTTGCCCTTATGCCACCGAAAACGGGCTTGCTTACTAGTTACCCTAACCCTGGCAAATCGCACTGACCCTTGTACATAGTGGCGTGTGTCCGTCGGAGGTTTAATTTTTCTTACGAAGGTGCTGCGGGGATCATCAACCAGCGAGCAGGGGAAAAAATCATCGCAGCTCTCAACCAGAATTCAACTTCTTGGGCTGCTGCTGCTGCTCCTCCTACTGCTTCTTACCAATCTGAGGAGCAGCTGACCCGTGAAACTTGTCGACTTCACTAATTGTTGTCGCGAAGGTTTGTGTCGTTTGCTCTCTGCGGCTC
>MUZH01004148.1:0-48594 GCA_003012965.1 Juglanconis oblonga | reverse complement strand
TGTGGTTATACTATGGTAGATACTGTAATTGCCTTGGGATCGTCGAGTCTGCCGGTCTTTGTTTGGGAAGGGGGGAAGAGGGGGGGGGGGTGGTTTCTAGTGAGACAGCCCGAAAGAACAACGATTAAAGAGCGGCACGGCCCGTCGCTGGAGAGCCAGTCGGTCAGTCTTGGGACGAGGAATTTCGCTGTCTCACTCTAGCCATCGTGGACTTTGGAGGTCTGGGGCTGGCATATCCTCTCCAGACCCTCTCCAGACCCTCTCCAGAGCTGAATCTCTCCTCTCTTGTTAGGACTTTTCACCGACCTCAACTTGTGACAAACCATACTCTTTATGAAGAGGACAAGCTTGAAGAACAACCGTCGGCCCGACAACGAATCGTTGGCTCGATCTCGAGGCTTGTTTAGCGCCGGCGTCGATTTCGCCCCCATCTCGGCCCAGCCACACCACGACCTAATTAGGTTTGGCCGTCGAAACCAACCCCTCGGCTTCGCAGTACGCAGTACCTAACGCAGCACAGGCTTCAGGGTGCCCCCAGACCGCCAGAGCGCCCAAGCTCTCTTCCCTGCAGCGGATGAGCTCCTTGCGCTGTTTGCTACCTACTAGGGCAAGATCCGGGTGTCCACCCCAGCCTTCTCAGTTCTCCATGGGAAATCATACCTGACCCCGGTTTATTAACAATAACACATGAACATTTGACAAAGTCTTTTGATATTGAACGCTCTTCTACCATCTGTAACGAAGTACGAGCATATAATACCCAGAGGGAGGGAGAGAGAGAGAGAGAGAGAGAAAGAGAGATAAGAGAGTGTGACACACCGATGCCGCCAACAACATCACTCCCCCGGCTGTCACGATGATGAGCGATCCTCGCCGTCGCCGGAGCCCCGAGAGCTCGCGGCGCAGGCGCAAGGCCCGGCGAGACTCGAGGGAACAATCCATAGTCGAGGGGCCCACCGCCAGTAGATCCACGCTAGACGGCCCGGAAGAGACGACCCTCGAGACCACCACGACCGGCGTGCCCTCCTACTACCCGAGCCAACAAAGCCATTTCGCAGTCTCGCCCTCTTCCTTCCAACAGACGACCGCCGAGGGCCCGATTGCCATGCGCAGCACCGAGAACACCCCCGGCGCGCGCGCGCCGGCCATGCCCATCCCGACAGACCTCAACCGCCCCCCTCGCCGGCACCGCCGCCGCCGCCACGGCTCCCAGTCGAGCTCCGAGTTCATGTACTCATCCTCCGCGAGCTCGAGCTCCTCGTCCTCGTACCTCGACATCTCGCGGTGGTACCCGAGCTGGGGCCGGTCGGGCGGCGTGCTCAACGCCTTCTTCAAGACGCCCTCCGAGCATCGGCCGCGGCGGCGCGGGAGCAGGCGCAAGATGCACAAGAAGAGCAAGAAGACCAAGGGCATCTTCGTGTTTGGGAACAACAACAACAACAGCAACTCGTCCAGCAGTAGCGTGAACTCGGATATGGCGTACGGCATGGGCTTCATCAAGAAGCCCAAGAGTCGCGGAGGCGGGTTCAGTTCCAACCTGGCTGGCGCGGCGGCGAGCGCGACCGGAAAGGCGCGATCCGAGGCGCGATCCGAGGCGCGGCCCGGGACGCTGCACAGGCGACAGACGGATGAGGAGATTCTGGAGATCGGGAGGAAGTTGGCGGATGTCGCGAGGATGCAGAACCGGACCGACCTCGACAAGCATGGCAGGAGGCCGCCGTCGCAGTTCGCGTCTGCTGCCAACTCGTGGGGTAGGTACCAGCAGCAGAGCAGTAGCGTAGTGGAAACTTCCAGCCGGGGACTTGGACCGTCGAAGCCCGGTCGCCATCATGATGGATCTTCCTCGGATGATGAGTGGGAGTCTGCCTCGGAGGGCGAGGACAGCGAGGACAGCGATGAGTTGTCCGGGCTGGCGTACGGTCATGCTCCCATCCACACACCGCGGCCGCAGAAGTCCTCCACGAGCAGGATGAGCACGGCTTCTGCGATGGCAGCTGGGTCCGCTCTTGCGGCTGGCTCTGCCATTGCCGCATCGAGGTCGCCCGAGGACATGCGGCAGCCTGACAGGAAGTCCTCGGTCGTCGACCCAAACCTGTTTGGGCCCACGAACTCACTCCGCGACTTTGTCAACACGCCGTGCGGCTTCAACGACGGCAGCCGTGCCTACACCTTCCCAGGCCCGAGGCAGGAGGTCCAGAGGTATGCCGGCTCTACGGAGAGTGCCTCGGTTGAGGCGAGGCCTATGCAGAGGGTCTTCCCTCTACAAACCTCGGATCCGGGGCTGGTGGAGGCTGCGCGGGCTTCCGGGTCTGTTGTGTCGTCGCAACAGAACTACTCGGTTACTATGCGTGACCGCGTCTACTCGACTACATCCGTGCCCAATCGCCCGGATCCAATTCCCATCCAAGCACCCAAGCCCATCACGCCTGTCCCCTCACGCATCTACGAAGAGGAGCGCATCCGCGACGCCGCACCTTCCGAGCCCATCGAGCACCGCCGCAAGCCAAGCACCGACAACAAGACCTTTGTCGAGACAGCTCTCGTCGGCGCGGGCGTCGCCGCCCTCGGCGCAGCCATCCTCGCCGGGCGTGACAAGGGCAAAGACAAAGAAGACCCGGAACTGAAGCACGGCAAGCATGAGAAGTACGGCCACGACGACCACCGCGAGGACGAGACCAAGGCGGAGGACGCGCGCAAGGCGCAGGAGCTCCGCCTCATGAAGGAGATCGAGCGGCTGGAGCGGGCGCTGGGGAAGACGAACAAAGCCCGCGAGCAGCGCAGACGAGACTCCAAGCGCGGCCTGGATAGTGTTGGTCGTGGGGAAGCTCCGGCGGAGGCTGATGCGGCGGAGGGGGAGAAGGACTATGAGCGCGAGCGCGAGAGGAGGAGGCGGGAACGCCAGTCGAGGCGTGGTGAGCCTTCTGGTTACGACACAGTCAGTGAGCCCAGCGAGCGACCAGCATTTGTTGAAGACGACACCCAGTATCGCCGCGTTGAAGATCCGAGCAAGCCCGGGTCTAGTGCTCCTATTGACGTCTTCCAGTTCCAGGTGGCAGATGATGCATTCCGAACCGGCCAGACTCCTCCCCCAAGGATACCCTCGCCTTACATCATCGATGTGACTCCCTCACCCTCACCCGCGCCTGAACAGGGCAGGGAGAGTCGGCGGGATTCCTTGGAGGAGGAAACTCGCGACGCACGACGTATCTACGAGGAAGCGCATCACTCCACCGCTCCGGTCTCAGAGGTCGCCATGGCGGCGGCCATCGGCGCCGTGAAGCACTCGCGCCACCCTGAGGACGACGACAAGGAACGCGGCCGCACGCCCGAGCGCACCGCGGACACCATTATGGAGAAAGCCAACGAGTACTACGCCGCGTGGCGAGTGCTGGAACGGGAAGAACGGTCCCGCAGCTGTAGCCAGTCGAAGGACAAGCGGTCGATAGTCGAAAAGTACGATGACGACGACGACGACGATACGCCGCCGCCGCCGCCACGCATCGTCACGCCGCCGGAGATGAAGGCAAGGCCGCCCAAGAACGAGTTCAGCGAGCCGAACGCCGACTTCAGGTTTGATAAGGAGATGAGCCCCACGCAGCTGCTGGGGTACTGGCCTGAGGTCGCGCCCGTGCGGGATCCGTCTGCTGAGAGGCCGCGTCCGGTGCTTAATCTGGTCATGCCTACGCCGGTGCCTACGCCGAGTCTGGAGAACCAGAGCAAAACTGCTGCGAAGGATCCCGAGCCCGTGGAAGCGCCAGCGGAGGAGCCGCCGGCTGTAAGGTTCGGCCCGAGAGGCGAGGTGGTGGATGTCGTTCAGGTTACTGAGGAGTTGCCAACGCAGCCGACGCCGCCAACGCCGCCGACATATAAGAGAGTCTCCTGGGGTCCGAGTAACACGAAGCAGTACGAAGAGCAGAGCCCCGAGAGATCTCCAGAGCGCTCGTCTTCACCCTCTGAGAAGTCCAAGACCCGCTTCGGCGGTTGGGGCACGATCGCTGCTGCAGTCGCAGGCGCCAGCGTTGGTGCGGCGCTGGCCGAGGACAACGAGCCCAAGTCTCCTATACGCGGAGACCGGAACAAAGACGATGCCAATGGGAAGCGCTCATCAGGCTCCCGCTCACCACCCAAAGAGCGCCCCATCCTGTCCACAGGTATGTCCTCGCGCGTCCTCGAGGAAGAGCCCGAGGAGCTCCCTCCCGCGCCCGGTCCAAAGCCCACCAGCCCGCGCCACTCACAACAGATGCCGGGCGCGTTCGACGACGACATTGACTTCGCGGCGACGCTGGCCGCGGGCTTGGAGCACTCTGGCTTTGACCCTGAGATCGTCATCGAGAACCCCGAGTATCGTAGGCGTGACTCGCCACCTGGGTCAAATGAGCCGTATATGCAGCCCTTTGCGGAAACGGTGAGTGACCTGGGCATCTTTCATATCGACGATGGCTCTAGGCCATTGTCCCGTGAGCACGGATATGTTATCGGCGAAGTAGAAACGCCGGAAAATGAGAAGGCGGCGCCGCTGGATGATTTTGAGAACTTCTCCCGTGGCAAGGGCAAGACGGACAAGAGGTCGTCCTCTATCTACGATGACATCGAGGTCATTGAAGAGCCCGAAACAGCTGAAGCAGACATAGCTAAGCTCAGCAAGAAGGAGCGGCGCAAGCTGGAGAAGGCTGCACAGGCCGCCAAGATCGTCGAGGAAGAGGTGCAGGCCGCTCAGGCTGGCGAGGACGAATGGGCTGATGCGTCGACCTCGAAGAAGTCGAAGAAGTCGAAAAAGGCAAAGCGATCCAGCGTGGCCTGGGACGACGCGGACACGCCTGTAAACGACAGCCGTGTCTCGGTCCCTGACGACGCTTTCGACGACATCAAGGACGCCAGATCTACAGACAAGGGCGGTGATGACTCGAAGAAGGCCAAGAAGTCAAAGCGCGACTCCAAGGGCTACGACCTCCCCGGAGACGACCCGCCAGACAAAGACAAGCGAGACCACCACAGGGCAGAATTCTACGAGCCTCTCGACAGGGACGTCGCATCCGTCGTGTCCGACTCGCGCTACGACGACCGCTCCAACGGGCACAGCAACGGCGACGACGACCGGTCCGTGGCGTCCGTGGCGTCCGCATCGTCCGGCTCCAAGCGGGACAGCAAGCGGAGCAGCGGCGGCTTCTGGGGCCTGCTGAGCGGCAAGGAGCAGCAGCAGTCAAAAAAAGATAGTGCCGGCACTCTTGGCGCGGGTGTCGGCTTAGCAGGAGCCGCAGCGGCCGGGGCGATCATGGTCGCCGTCGCAGGAGCGCGCTCTGATGCCGCCGAAGCTCCCTCGGGTCACAAGCAAGAGGACCCATATGAGGTCGGGAGGGACGTCGGAGACGTGGAGGTCTTTGAGGACCCTGAGATCGCACCTCGGGTCATCAAGCCTGCCATCGATCCGCAGTATGGAGACCTGCTTCCGCTGCCTCCCAGTCCGGGTGAGAAGAGCTCGCTGGAGTTTGACGAGGAAGAGGCTCTGCCCGCGCTTCCGGATAGTCGACCGGCCACACCCCCAGGCCAAGCTCCCGCAGTCCTGCGTGAGCGCTCCAGCAGCAACAAGCGCCCGCACTACGGCGGCCATTCTCGCCGGACCAGCGCTCACGAGACATCTCTCCGCTCGACCAGCCACACGGCCATTCCGATCCAGTTCCGTATGGGCCACCGCTCCATGCCTGTGTCCTCCCCGGCCTCGGGCAGCCGCTCCTCCCCTGTGGTGCAGAGTCCGACAACACCGGTGCACGAGTTCTCGCCTACATTCAAGCGGCAGGAGCTTTCGCCCACAACCAACCGGCAGGAGTTCTCCCCCACGATCAAGAGACAGCTGTCACGGCCGACTTCGTGGGATAGCAGTCGTGAGATCAAGCCGCTGTACCTGCTGGAGCGCTCGGCGAGGCCTGCGGGCGAGGTAGAGCAGCGGGATGAGGTTGCGGAGATGACGC
This sequence comes from Juglanconis oblonga, assembly GCA_003012965.1. Taxonomy (NCBI): domain Eukaryota; kingdom Fungi; phylum Ascomycota; class Sordariomycetes; order Diaporthales; family Juglanconidaceae; genus Juglanconis; species Juglanconis oblonga. Next base: position 42,628 of record MUZH01004148.1, on the reverse strand, counting down.
CTTTGCCGCCGAGTAGAGGGTCACCTGCCCCGGAGGACGAGCTGGAGCATGCTGTGCGCTCAGTTGGTGACACGCCACTGTTTGTTGATACGGATGTGGCTCGTTCTGCGCCGTTGGGATCTCGGGAGCCTACACCCACAGGCCCAACGCAGGAGGAACACCACCTGTCCAGCCCGGTGCAGGAGGTAGAGACGACGCCTCTCGATCTCCCAAGCTCAAGCTCGCTGGCTGAGTCCAGTTATACTACCCCAGTGGAGTCTCCAAATCAAAGAATTGTGGCTCAGTCCCCAGTCGAGGTTGCAAGCAGAGAGGTTGAGACAGCGTCACCTCCACGATCTGAGTCACAGCTTGCTGAGGATTCAGCGGAAAACAATCTCGACAAGCAGGAAACGAAGAGCTATTTCCCATCAGCTCTGTCCATGCTGCCAGCTGCCACACTAGCTGGTGTCGGGGTCTTACTCGGCCGGGGAAAGACGGACGACGCTCCAGCAGTGATGGATGATCACGACAGCAACTTGGATGCCGACAACCATTTGTCACAGTCAGCGGAACCACCAGCCAGCATTGAGTCCAGGGATGAGACCGACAGAGTCGAACTGACAGGATCGACTGAGCCCGTTGCAGAGGGTGATTCACACCAGCAAGCTTACGGATCTGCAGTCAGCGAGGCGGCCGGTCTGCAATCTCCGGTTGACTTCCAAGAGGCTCAGACCCAGTTTCCGACCACAACAAGTCTGGAGTCGCAAGCAGAGGCCACGAACACTATTCTTGAGACCCCTGTCGACATGGCCGACGGGGCTGTGGAAACCGAGTCCAAGAAGAAGCAGAGTGTATCAGATGCGCCTCAACTTCCGATCACCGCTGAAGCAAGCATTCTCCATTCCTCAGACACACGACAAGACCTTCCTGCTCAAGACGACACAGATATGAAGGCGATGGAAGAACCTTCCATCGTTGCCGACTCGAATATGGCGGCCCCTGCGACCCAGCAACCGGACAGTCAGCCTCATGAGGACCTCGCCGCAGCGCAAAATATTCTTGAGCTGTCAGCACCATCCCAGCCAGATGTCGTTGATACGCCAGCAGAAAGCCAACCCGAGAGTATGCGCGACACGGATTTTGGCCAGCGAGAAACGCGCCATGAATCAGCACCCAGCTTGCCGGAGATCCCCTACGAGACCGTCGTGTCTCAGCCTGATATTACCAGCGAAGACGCGCTCAAACAGACTGATGGTCTCGAAGAACCTGCCACGATCATGCCCATAGCCGTTAAAGAGCTCACCTCACACCAGTCCGAGATCGTTGGCAGTGCGAGTGACGCTCCAGCCCTGCCTGTTGATGATCCACAGCCGCAAAGCAGCGATGTGCTTGCAGAATCGAGCCCCAAGGCAGAAGAGCCAGTGGAAGACGATTGGACCACCCCAAAGAAGGGCAAGAAGAACAAGAAGAACAAGAAGAAGCAGAGTATCAGTCTCGCCGAGGACATCGTGGACAGCCCCGCGCCCATGTCGTCTGCTGACAAGGCCATTGACGACGTCCGAGACTCCAGCTTGCCACAGGATTTCTCAACTGCAACAAATCTTGCTGAGCCATCACGCGAGGTGGACTCGGCGAAGACTGTGGAATACGTGCAATTGCAGGAGCCGGTTGAGATCATCACACAGCCATTGGAGTCTGAACATGCTGGGGATGATGCGCCGCAACAAAGCCAGATGGATACTATCAATTCGACTGAGGAGCCCGCCATTGTTCCATCAACAGGCATGCAATTGGGAGAGTCGTTGCGAGACATCCCAGCTGAGGAAGCGCTAATCCTTCCAACAGAGCAGGCTCACGAGGCGGTGCCGCATGTCTCTCAATTCCTTGTTGAGGAGCCATCCGTTATTTCGTCAGAGCAGCAGGACGCTCAACCGCAAAAGACAGGTCCTGTCCCTGTATCCTTGGAAGAGGAGTTCCCGATCATCTCGAAGAAGTCCAAGAAAAAGCGGAAAGGCAGCGCAGTCATCGACGAAGCCGTCCAGTCATCGAGCATTCCAACGCCCGCAGACCCTGAACAGGTAGAGCTGCCCAGTGACTTGCCTCAAGAGCCAACCTTGTTGGCTGGAGAGAACGCTCCGCCTGCGGTGCTGCCTTTCCAGAGCAAAGAGATGGCCGCCGCATCTGAAGATGTTCTGACGCTTGATCGCAGTGATGTGGTTCGAAGCCCTTCGCCGGTGGATGAGGCCGTGAAACCCAGTGAGCTCTTGGAACAGCCATCAATATCCCTCCAGGAGGAGGTCCAGCTGAAGCCAGTGCCGTTGGAAAGCCGAGAGATCTCCGGATCACCAACGCAAGAATCTCATCTTTTAGAGTCTGGGCTTGCACAAGGGGACGTCAAGCCTCTCGAGTCAAGGACAGAGTATATACTTCCATTGGATGCCAGCAAACCGCTCGAGCCTGAAATTACCTTGGGCGAGACAACCCAGTCTAGCGATCTTCCCTTGGAACCCATCGCCCTTCCTGTTCGGGACAACCTACTTGGTGAGATGCCCTCATCTGGCCTTGAGCAGGGTCCGTTCGAGCCACAAGAAGATCTACAGGAGTCCCTTGCTGAAGCAGAGATCACTGGTCGCGAGGCAGACCTGTCAACGTCCGGGCCCGAGCAGAGCGCACTTGAGCAGCAAGAAGACTTCAAGAAGCCTCTCGACGAGGAACAAGTCGTTGGTCGCGAGACCGAGGCTGCACAGATCCAAGAGGAAGAGGCCGAACTCGCCAGGTTACAACTCAAGCGGAAGCACAGCAAGAAAGACAAACAGCGACTTAAGGACTTGAAAGCCGGGGCTCAAAAACGAGCGGAAGAGGCAGAGGCGGTGGCAGCATCGTCTAACTCAACAAAGGACATGGAGCAAGCTGCGCCGGAGCCAGAAGAAGTGGTTCAAGCTTCGCACAGCACTGGAATCCAACCTACGGAGACGTCATCGGTCGAAGAACCAGCTTTCGCCGAGCAGAGTCATCATACCACGAACACTTCCGACTCTCTAGAGCCTGGTTCGCAGTCGGAGATTCCTCGACCCGCAGACGAAGACATTGAGATCTCAAATGAAGGTGCACAGGCGGAGTCGCAGTCTGAATCACGACAGCTGGAAGATCCTGAAGAATTTGCTCGCCGCGAAGCTGAGGCTGAATTGGCTCGAGATGAGGAAACCGAGCTCGCTCGACTCAAGATCAAGAGAAAGCCCAGCAAGAAGGACAAGAACCGCATCAAGGTGTTGAAAGCCAACGCGGAACAGCGAGAACAGGAAGCTGAAGCTGCTGCTCAGCGCCAGAGCGAAGATCAGCCTGTGGCTACTCGAGACGTTCAGGACGACACCCAATCCCACGAAGATCTCAGCCAGGACACAGTGCCAGGGCCAACTGAAGCCCTCCCGGAGCCTCTCGCAAGCGGCCCAGAGGTTCTCGAAGATAACAGCCAGCTACAACTCGACCCCGCCGCTGAGCTTGCCTATGAAGACAAGAATGTCAGCGACATGGGTAGCACCGGCGAGCCGCATATCGAAGCCCCTGTCCAAGACCGACCAGGAGAGCAAACTGTCGAGGGAGCTGACATCGTTCTTCCAGCGGCATTGGGTGCAGTGGGCCTGTTGCATGAGCATCAAGTTGGGGTTGGTCACGAAAGCACAGCTCAAGAGCAGCTTGCCAGTCCGATTTCCCAGGACGTCGAGATGCCTCTGTCCGCACTTGGTGGGACAAGCGGAATGTCTGAAGGTCAATCAGGTGACCTTGTTGAGGAAGCCTCTCAAACTGAGCCTCAGAGCCTGAGTGCAGGAGATGCTGGTGACCTGTCGCGGTTGCAAATTTTGGAGAACCAAATTGGATCTGGAGACCACAGCGCCGAAGCCTACGAGGACGTGACGGACCTCGATTCTCAACCTCAAGGCATTCAGGATGACACTCCTCAGGCACAGATCCAAGAAGCCAGCCAGGCTCTTGTTGAGAACCAGGATGCAGGGCCCCACGAGGAGATTCTCCCATCAGAAGTTGTTGTAACCAGCTCAGCGCAGGTTGAAGAACCAGCTTCTACCTCAGACTCAGAGAAGGACCAGGAAAAGGACATCACTTCACCTATTCCTGACCTCGAGACGAAGCAAGCCGCTGCTAATGAAGACCAAACCGATCCGGAATGGTTTATCTCGACCAAGAAATCAAAGAAAGACAAAAAGAAGCGCAAGGGCACCATGTCGGGCGACAGCGGCCAGGACTCAGGCGTCATGAGTCCACTCGAGACAAGTGAACCCGGGCGAGTTACCGGGCCTGCTGGACTGGGCAATACTGGCGTCGAGATTTCCCAGGAAGAAGAACGCTTGCCTACAGTTGACCGCGAAATCGCGTCCGTTGATCCATTGGAGACGTCGCACCTTGAGCAACACGATTCCGCATCCATTGCATCTCCACAGGACGTCTTCGTTGAGGATATGGCTCCTCGTGCACTTGATGAAATCATTGGCGGCACCCAGGAAGACACAAATCAGAGAGCGGAGAATCTAGGCCACCTAGCAGCTGCCGACGTCGCCCAGTCTGCCCCTGCCACCGTGGCTGGATCGGAGCTTCCTGAGCCCGAACAAAGTGTGCCTATTGAGGAACTCGTGGACTTGCCCGCCAGTTTCGTACAATCCGTGCAGGCAGCCCCGTCAACTGAGGGGCCTGTCCATCTTGTCACAGAGCACGAATCGGCTGTTGCCGACCAAGATTTCTCCCGGGAAATCCAAGCCGCTGAGAGCGAACCTCGCCAAATCGTTCATTCTGAAGACGACTCTGTCGCTGTCGTTGAAGCCACACAAGGCACGGCTTCTCAGGACCAGGAGCCCGCTCGAACTATTGAGACCAGTCGAGACCTACCTTTGGAGACGGAGCCAAGTATGTCAATTATGGACGAGCCGCAACAGCTTCAGGACGAAGAGTTCTCCTGGGCGCCTGCCAAGAAGAGCAAGAAAGACAAGAAAAAGAAAAAACGTGCGAGCGTAACTTGGTCAGAGCCAGCCAGTGGTGCTCAGACTCCCATCAGTGACGATGTGGCCAAGCCCATCGCACGGGATGTCCTCCAAGAGACAAGCACAACGGAGGAGACAAGCGATCCCACGCAGTCTTTGCCACAAGATGAGGAATCCGCACAAATTCCGGATTCTCAGCCACAGTTTGATGACTGGTCTCCCGCTACAGCCTCCAAGAAGAGCAAAAAGGACAAGAAGAAGAAGAAGCAAACTGGTATTCCTTCTTGGGAGCCGGAAAGCAGCCCGCAGACACCCTTGGATGACGAGCCTCGCGAGATTCATGGTGTCGTCGAAGAGACTGCCAGAAGCCCTGGTGTCACGGATACTGGACTTGCCACTCAATTCACTCAACCAGTTGAGACGCTGCAGCAGGAACCCCTCAGCAGTCTTCAGCCCGAGTTGATGGATGGCCAGGGTGATGAAAGCCTGCCTCTGGTCAGCGAGAGCGCCGATCAACTCCTTTCGGAAGCAATCGCGCAACCCGGAACCCTTCAGGATGTTTCTTCCTACGAACCTGTTTCAAAAGTAGATCTGGAAAGCAAAGAGGAGGAAGGAGAGGACACTCTCATCGTCGCCGGTGGAAAAGTGCCTGACCAAGACCTTCCTTTGACTAGTGAGGAGAACGCCTCTCAGTTGCCACTGGCTACAAGCCCGCCTGCCACGATAACCGATGATCCTCTGCTCAGCGAGGCCGTCCCAAAGTCAGGCCTTGAGAACCAAGTCAAGGATGGAGATGACAACCTCGTCGCTGCCGGTGGAGAAGTTGCCAAAGAATTTCCTTTGAACAGCGAGCAAAGTGTCGATCAGCTAGATCCCAGCGAGCCCATCACGAAATCGGAGCTGGCTAGCAAAATCGATGATGGAGATGACACTCTCATTGTTGCCGGTGGACAAGTGGCCGAGGTTTTTGAGCCTTGGGCTTTTGAGGCTGCTCATGACAGTCCGATGATCACGAAGTCAGACCTGAAAGAGCGAGTCGATGACGGCGAGGATACTCTGATTGTGGCGGGCGGGGAGGTTCCTGATGACTCCGCTCAGACATCTCACACCCAAGACGGCAGTCGAGGCACTACGGACCAAGAAACCGACTTCCTGGACATCGACCAACCCGCCAGCCGGCCTCAATCTCCAGCTCCTTGGGGAGACGAGGACTATTCCACGTCTCAGCGGGATTCCCACTTTAGCGTTGATCAAGCTGCCACCCGCTCTGAATCCCCGGCTCCTCGGGAAGTAGAGGGGAGCCCAATCTCTGCTGAACGAGATGATGACTTCTTGGGCGTTCAACGATCCGCTAGCAAGCCCGAATCTCCGGTACCGTGGGAAGATACCAACTCAGCCTTTGTCACCCCGTTTGAGGAACAGCCTGTTCCTGTTCTCGCTGAGGAACCACAGCGAGTCCTGACGTCAAGTCCCCGCCAAATCGACGAGGAGTCTTTCGAATGGGTGTCTACCAAGAAGTCGAAGAAGGACAAGAAGAAGAAGCAGGCTAGCATCAGCCAGTCACTCAATCTTGATCCTGAGCCATCCACATCGTTTCCTGAGACTCCGCAATTTGAAGAAGCGCTTGAGCAACAACAGCCTTTCACAAAATCGCTCGAGACACCTGGTGTCGATGATCCAGTAGCGGACAAGGCTGTCGAACCTGCAGCGGAAGAGGTCGACGACAGGACTCCCGAGAAGATGACCAGGAAAGAGAAACGCAAGGCAAAGAAGAAGGATTCTGTGTCACTCCCCGAACCGGACGTCACAGCAACAACTTTTGAGGATTTGCCGCAGACGGAACTCGTCACCGAGAGCCAGGATCAAGCGCCAATGGATTCTGCCAACTCCGTTGATATTCAACAAGCGGATCAACCTCAGTCAGAATCTGACCGCTATGAAAGGCTTGCCGAGGTCATTGAGCCCACCAGCGACCCAGACTTGGAACGGCCACTTGATATTCGCAGCTTGCCGACAGATCGCCCTGGTTCGCCAAGCCAGGACCTCCCAGACGAGTATGCTGAAGCTGTTGCACTACAAGAAGGTGAAACCCCGATCGATCGCCAGCAAGAGCCAAGCTTTTCCATTCCAGAAGAGGCGGCGGTGGCAGCTGCTGTAGTAATGCCAGTCCTCACTCGCAAAATGTCGAAGAAGGAGAAGCGGAAGGCCCAAAAGGCAGCCTCTTCGTGGGAAGATGACGTCTTTGAGACAAGTCAGCCACAGGCCTCGGCTGCAGAGGACATCACAAGTCAGGATGCGCCGACAGTCACGAGTCCGCTTGAAGAACCAGAGTCAACTCGAGAAGCCGCTCTGGATGTCTCTTCCACGAAATCGCAGCCGGATCAGGATGTGCCTGCCAAAATGGAGACACCATCGGCCGTGGAAGCGTTAGCTGACGACGAATGGAGTGCCCCACTGTCTCGCAAGAGATCCAAGAAGGACAGAAAGAAGAAGGGCAAGCAAGTCTCTTCGGGATCAGTCTCGGGGACACAGACACCCACTGTGGAGGAACCACCACTGTCTACAAGTGCCGAGATGAGGAGATCACTGGAGGCCACCGATTACACCGCAGAAGAAACTTTGAAGCAGAGTGCGGAAAACATCAGCTTCATAACGAGCCCTCTTCCGTCTCCACCCGCGGGACCGTCAGAAGTCTCGGGCGGTGCTCACCTGGAGTCAAAGTCTACTCTCACCCCAAGCACCGAGCTTCAGAAGATGCCATCCGCGGCACCCAGCCCTGATATTTGGGAAAGCGAGGATTACTTCAAGCCCAAGACATCCGACGACTCGCCAACTGAACCCACTGAAGAGCCCTTCGAGAAGATTGAGATCCATCCCGTGTTCGCACGGGGACTTAGTACCGTCTCGGAGAATCGCAACAAGGAGGAGCGGCCTCTTGTGGGCCTGGGATTGATCCATCGCCACTCTTCGATCTTCCAGGAAGATGATGGGCATACTCCAAAGCTACTCACCATGACGAGTGACAACGTGTCGGTGGAGTCATTGGCGGTTGAGGAATCTTCACAACCAGGTGCGTTGGCAGTATCTGACAAAGCACTTGACCCAGAAGGCATCAGCAGGTCACGCGACGAACTTGTCCATCAAGCGTCGGAAGACGACGGGAAAGCCAGCATTGTCCATATGGATTCAGCACAGCAAACTAACGCTCCGTCAACTCAAGGCGCCACTGGTTCAAACCCCGGCGAACGTCAGCAGCGAAGATTTCCATTGTCACCCAGGTTGTCGCCCAGACCTGCCCCCGATGACCCGCCCAAGTCGCCCATCCCCGACGATTTCAGACTGTCTCAAAAAGGCAGCGTTGCCATGCTCGCCCAGAGATTTGGTGGCTCCACTAAGAAAGGCAATGGTAAGCTCAGGAAAGTTTCTCAATACGTGGACAAGCGGACGCCTGCGGAGGATGATCTTTTCGACGAGCCAGCCATGTGGGAGGGGGCTGAGCGAAAGGCTGTGGAGAGATCCGGTATGGATGAGGACGCAGCCGATTTCTGGGCTGTCGAGGACACGAACATTGAGGACGAACCATCAGACCCTGACGTGCATCCAGGACAAGGATCGACAGCCGCGCACGGAAGGGAGCCACAGCTCGGTGACGACAATGTGAGTGCAACACACTCGCCGACAGGCCAAGGTGCCGGAAGGTTTACGCCTGAGATCCCAGAACAAGCAACCCGACAAGAGGAAGAGTCTTTGGAACTTATGGTAGAGAGCCCGATCCTCGGCTCTCAGGCCAGCTTCGAGATGTCCTCGCCGGAATCGCAACGTGTAGCCCATTCGCCGAGCAGTCGACCGGATGTCGAGATGAGGGAAACAAGCTACCAGCCCACCAATTTCGCGGACATGAACTTGGAACGGTCCCGGCATCAGCAAGACGATCTACCTACTCCACGATCTGGCAGTCCGGCTTTCGATAGGGGCGTTGGTCTGGAAGAATCTGTCTTGCCCTCCTTCATTGGAAGGGAAGACGACCAATCACGAGAAAACTTCATTCCGGCTGTTGACTTTAGACGATCGATTTCAAGAGGACTGCCCCCTGTCCAAGAGGAGCCACAAGAGGAAGAGGTCGAGTTCGGGAAGCACACGGCGTCTCTCGCAATGACTTCTGCAGATATCAACCGAGACAGCGGGTTCGTGACAGACTCGCCTAACCAGCCATGGGCCCGCCGGTTCGAGGACGCGCAGCAACGAGACAGCGGTGTACATCTACGAGACTACCGTGACAGATCACCGGGGCTTCACAGCTCCCGTGGTGTCAGCCCGGAACCGTACCGGCGTTCCCGATCCAGCGTCGAGGAGGAGGGCACGCGGCTGGACGACAAGCCCAAGCGATCACCGCTGGGCGGAAGCGAGACTGAACGTCGCTTCCGGGAGGAAACACCTGTCCTGGAAGCCCACGACCCACCGGTGACACCAGAGCCTCAGAAGCCAAGGAGTGATACATCTCGCTCACGCAAGTATCCGGATCTTGGACCAGGAGCACACACGGCAGCAGCATTGGCAGAAGGAGCAACACTACTACTGGCCGGTGCGAGAGCTGGGCCGAGACCACCATCATCTCTGTCTCCAGCAGAGGGCCAGAGAAGCGTGTCTGACAGCTTTGCTGAGAAGCGACGCACATCCGCATCCCCTCGGCCAGAGACGCCGTCAAGCCAGAGACGTGCAGTATCCAACACGCGCCTCTCGCGCGCCAGAACACCCGAGCCACTCAATCTTGGCCCTGACAGCCCCGGCGTGCTGAGGCACTCGGCCACACCACCACTGCGCTCGCGGCGCACGAGAAGTGGAGACCTCCGGTCGCTGAGCCAATCAAGCAACCGATCCCACAGCGATCTTGGCGTCGGCGCTGGAGCTGGAGCAAGCCCCTCGCCTGTCACTGGTGGGCGAGCTCCCACCCCGGCTGCCACCCCCGTCCCAGCCTCATCTTCATCCTCCACCTCCACCTCCAGCGACCTGCGGCGAGCAACAACAACAACACCCGTCGCTGCCCAAACATCCACTGGCAACCCCGTCGCCAATGAAGGCCGTGTCCGTACCAAGGACATGGCCGATGTCTATGTAAGCCGTCTCCACTCCGCTGAGCTGTCCATCCGCTTAACTAACGGCTGTTCCCTTCTCCAGGATGGCTTCGGCGAGGGCCGCATGGGCTCTCCACGATCACCAACCCGACCGCACAGCATGCGCCGCCGACAGAGCATGCAGGTGCTCGAACTCGAGAACAGAGTCGAACAGTTGATGGCAGACAACCGTGCTCTGGCCGAAGCAAAAGCACTGGCAGAGCGCCGTTCTACCAACCGAGTCACCAGCTCTCTTGCCGAGCGCGACAACGAGATCGAGGTGCTCAAACAGTCCCTTGACTTCATGCGCAAGGAGGTCCAGCGATTGACCGAAGTCAACGAGGGCCTCAACAGCGCCATTGCTCAATCCGCTGTCCAACACCAGGATCGATACCGTCTCCTCGAGACGCAACATGCTGCCCTGGCAAGAGAACTGACCGACTTCCGCGACCAGCATGGCTCCCATGCGCAAACCATTCAAGAGAAGGATGCGGAGATAAGAAGCCTGCGCGAGCAACTGGAAGCGACAAAAGAGCAGATCCGCGACATGCAGAGGCAGATCCTGGCTACCAAACCCGCAGACAGCGATTTCCTCCAGATCAAAGACGTTGACTACTTTGATCACCGCTGTCAGCAACTCTGCTCCCACGTTCAGCAGTGGGTCCTGCGCTTCTCCAAGTTCTCGGACATGCGCGCCTGCCGCTTGACAAGCGAACTCAATGACGAGAAGATCATCGACCGACTGGACAATGCTGTCCTCGATGGATCGAACGTCGACAATTATCTCAACGACCGAGTCCGACGTCGCGACGTCTTCATGTCCGTGGCCATGACCATGATCTGGGAGTTTGTCTTCACCCGCTACCTGTTCGGCATGGATCGCGAACAGAGACAGAAACTGAAGGCACTGGAGAAGCTGCTCCTGGAAGTCGGCCCGCCTCAGGCGGTGCGCCAATGGCGCGCCGTCACCCTTACCCTCCTGTCCAGGCGGGACGCCTTCCAGGACCAGCGCGAACAGGACACCGAGGCCGTCGTCCAGGCCGTCTTCCAGACCCTCTCCATGATCCTCCCGCCCCCGTCCAACCTGGAGGACCAGATCCAGGGCCAGCTGCGCAAGGTCATGCGCGAGGCCGTCGACCTCTCCATCGAGATGCGCACCCAGCGCGCCGAGTACATGATGCTCCCGCCGCTGCAGCCCGAGTACGACGCCAGCGGCGACCTGGCCGAGCCGCACCCGTTCAACGCGCAGCTCATGAGCGAGCGCTCGGGCGACAAGAGCAGCGACGATGACCTGCAGGCCGAGGGCGCCATCGTGCGCGTCGTGCTGTTCCCGCTCGTCGTGAAGAAGGGCGACGACGAGGGCGTCGGCGATGATGAGGTGGTCGTCTGCCCTGCCCAGGTCATCGTGAAGAAACCTAGGAGCAGTAGCAGGCGGTCCATGAGGGCGCCGTCGTCGGATGCGGGCGGGGTGAGTCTCCTTCGCGGAGGCAGCCCGTCGACAGCCCCGAACAGGAGTAATGTGAGCATGGCCGAGGCAGAGTACATCGAGGGGGGTATTTGATGATGAAGTTATGAATTTGGATGACTGGGAGATCAGGGAAATGAATACATACCAGCAGCGGCATCGTTGTTGATAACGGCCGATAATGACACAGGGGCGGTTTGGGGAATTCTTAACATGAGATATGAGGTTTCCTTCGAGATATCCTTACTTTTTTTGTACACTGTATGATGGTGGAGTTTAGGCCTGGTCTTTGTTTTTTCTTCTTTTTTTTTTTCTCTTTCTTTCTTCTTTCTTCCCCTTCTTATCATTGTTCGTGTTCGTCTTATTTTTCTACATTACTCATGATGACAGCGTGGGATATAAATCATGTTGCTTGTCTATGTTTGGAAAAAGGAGAAAAGTAAACAAACAAGTCCTGGTAATGTAGGAATATGACGACTGATGACACACACACCTCTCTCCATCAGCCTGTCCTCTGAAAGAGTAAATAAATGCAACGACGAGCGAATGCTAACAAACACCAACACCTCTTTTATACTGTAAACCGGAACGCAGAAGAATGGTTTTCCGTTTTCTCTGACACGCAACCACCAGATAGATCGATGGATACCAACCAATCCGTCACTTCCATGTCCTCAGGAGCGCAATCCTACAGATATAAAAATTGAATCATGCTAGAGTACCATCGTTGCCCGGACTGGATACTCCTGAAGTCCCACTTCAGAAGAAGAAAAATCAACGAATGCTCGCTCCCCAAGTCACATCGCCCGGCTCGGAGGCTGCGGCGTCCAGCTGCTATTCTGATTCATTCCACTTGTCAACGGGTCACCAAAACCCGCGAAGCTTCCTGTTTGCGGGTCGAAGGGAAACAGGGTGTTGATGGCATCTTCCTGATAATTGGACTAACCCACCATCATTCTCTCTGGTCAGCAAAAAAAAAACACAAAACACCGCGTCGGCCATGGGAGAACCAGAATCATCAGGGTCGAAATCCTCAATACTCACCCAGTCACCCTCCTCCATCATGTGTCCTGCCGCGGCCCCTAGCATCGGGGTCCCCATGCTTCCCGCACCGCCCTGTCTCTGTCCAACGCCTACCACGGAGCCGCCATCACTACTTGAGTTGTCAGGGCTGCCAGGGCTGAGCGGCGGAAGCGGCGGCGGTGGAAGGCCCCACAAGTTCCCTCCGTTCGAGTAGTTCGCCACGCCCACGTTCAGCCTTGGTGTGCTGTGTCGTGAGTGCGGCGGCTGTACCGGTGAGGACCCGGCTCCTGGCATCGTCTGCTGCTGCTGTTGTTGTTGTGATTGTTGTTGTTGTTGTTGTTGTTGTTGTTGTTGTTGTTGTTGTTGTTGTTGTTGTTGTTGTTGTTGTTGTTGTTGTTGTTGTTGCTGAGGCGAGATGGAAGTCGGCGTGCCTGATCCGGAAGTGTGGAATGAGCCTCCTCGCATTGGACCTGGAGCCGATGGCGACACCATACCCGGCTCTTCTTTCATATGTGGGCGGGTGTTTCTCATCTGCGGGTGGCCCGATCCAGGAGTCTGCTGCGTCGGCGACACAACCGGCGTCGAGGCATTTCCAGCCTCCTCGCCACTTGGTCGCGGAACAACAGCCTCTTCCACCTTCACAGCCTCCTTCGCCGGACTCGCACTCGCCGTCAACGTCGGCGCCCTCATCTTTCGCAGACTCATATACACACCCATCTTACCCATGATCTCCATCAAAACCTGCCTCCCCTTCTCCCCAGCAGGCATGGTACAATCCAGGCCAAACACATAATCCAAACACGCCCAGATCCTCCCCGCCTCCGTATGACTCGGATGATAGTAAACCTCCGTCGCCAGAATCAGTGCCGCCTGGTACTGCTGGTACGCACCCGCGTACCACCTCCACAGCCTGAACGCCGGGTTCGTGTCCAGCTGTATGGCGAGCTCGATGATCATGATGCCGCTCATGATCAGCACAGACCGCAGGCGCGCCGGCATGGGGCTCGCGGTGTTGGCATAGTATGGGTGCAGGATCATGACGTGCAGGCGGTACAGGAGCAGGTGCATGACGAGCTTGGCGTAGCGCTGTAAGGGGACGCGCTCGTCAAGCAGGCGGTCGTACGACGCCAGCATGCGCTTGCGGAAGGTCTCGATCTTGGTGAGGATCTGGGTGAGAGTGATCTTGCGCATTTCGAGCTTGCGCCGGTCCGCCCACATGATGCGCATCATCTCGTTGACCTCGAACCGGATAAGGGAGAAAAGGGTGGATGTCCAGCCCTCGGAGGGACGCGTGGTGGTGGACGTGGATGCGGTGGTGGGCAGCTGGTCTTCTTCGCAGTTGTCCGGGAGCCAGGTGTCGTAGTCCTCGCGCCGGATGGCGGGCTTGGGGCCTTGCGCTTCGCAGGTGCGGATGTCGAGGAAGCAGAGCTGGTGCCAGATCAGGCGGCGGACGTGGGTCTCGAGGGGGTTGAGGTTGTAGGCTTTGCTGCCGTCTCGGTTCAGGCCCATGCATTCCGCCATTCGCACTGCTGCACCAACAAGGACGGAGTGTGCTCGGGAGACTTCTTCTCGGCAGAGGGGTATCTGGCAACCATTAGCATTGATCTCGAGGTAGCTTTTTCAGAGTCCATGAGGGAGCAGGCATGCTTACCATGTACATCACAAATGCCTGCATAGTCTCTATCCTTGTGGTCCTCAGAAAATTGGCTTTACTCAGCGCAACCTCCGTACCAATCTTCATATTCTCGACCAAGTTCGCCTTGGTGAAGCCGAACTCCCGGTTGATGATATTCTCGTCCATGGCCACAGTAGCACTAAACCACGCCGCAAACACCACAGCTTGTACTGAAGCCCGAGGCTCATAGCCCGCCGTAGCCTCCTCCCAGAAGCTCTCATACTGCACCTCAAACGATGGGCGATGTACACAACGAGCTATCGGATGCACGGCATCAAAATAATGCTCAAGCAGACGGTCGCCAGCTGGTTTGGATGGCAGGAAGGTTAGCAATGACGGTGACTGGACGACCTGTCCGAAGAAAACGCCACTCGTGGGTGGTATGTACGATGCGCTAGGCCGGAGGAAATCCGGCAGGGACTGATCAGAGCCGGCTGAGTCGGAGAAGGGCCCGGATTGACTAGGTGGTCCGGGACCAAACCCGGGGGGAGCCAAGCCCGGTGAGAAGCCGCCGAGTTGAGGCACGCCTCCGGACAGCCCAGCTTGGATCTGATGCGCCTGTCAGCTCGGTCGAGTGTCTGGACAGAGCACCTCGTCTGTCAACGTACCTCCTCCGATATTCTCGGCCGATTCAGCCCCCCAATCTTCTCCGTCAACCTCATCTTGCCCACCTGCACACCCAAATCCATAATATCATCCGTCCCATCCGCATCATCCTCATACGTCAGGTCAAGCGCCACCATCGGCGTGATCTCCAAGTCCCGCTCCTCATCGAACTCCCCCTCGACGTCGTCCGCCAGTATCCGCTGCTGGAAGAACCCTCCACCGCCACCGGACTTGGCCACGTCCCGCTCCAGCTGCCGCTCCAGCGACCCGACCTTCTCCTTGATCTCGTTGAGGCGCAGCTGGCTGGCCTCGTCGAGCTTCGGGCCCAGGTACAGGCAGTCGCGCGAGAACTTGAGGCAGTTGATGCACGGCTGGGACTTGTTGCACTTGAGCTTGCGCCGCCGGCACTCGAGGCACGAGGTGATCATGCGCATCCTGCGCCGGATCGGCTTGGGCGCCGGCGCCGCGCCACCGCTTGCCGAGCCTAGTTGAGGCTGAGGGTGGTGGGGATGGTGGGGATGTGGGTGGTGCATGTTCGCCTGCTGGTGCTGCGGCGGCGGTCGAAAATCGGGCGTGTAGTGGCGAGAAGTTCCAGTCAAGTCCAAACCGGCAATGTCTACTCTCGTTCCCGGAGCTGTGACGGGTGCGGCCACGTTGCTGCGGCCGCTGGGCATCGCCGTGCGTCCAGCCACTGCGCCAGGGCCACTGCCATCGGCATGGAGATAAGGAACACCGCCGGGCCTCAGCAGCAGCTCTGATCCGGGGCGACAAGCGGATGACCAAGACGGCGGAGGCGGGCCATATCGATGAGCCAAGGACGGATCGGAGCTGGCCATCGAATCTCAGGATCTCTGAGTAGGGCAATACGACAACGGCGATGAGAAAGACTGTGTATTCCGACCAGGGACGTAGACGGCCGCCTACTTAGTGTCGCGTCGGTGCGAGGCAGACAGATCGAGCGCAGGTCCCGTGGCTACGGTACGGTACGGCGCCGAGTGGTAGAGCTTCACTGCCCTGCCTGTCTCTCAGGGTAAAGGGCCGATTCGTCGTATATCCCAGACCAGTATCGTTGGTTGAAAAGTGATTGATCACCTGCGCGAGATCGGCCAGCTCGAGGTAGGCCGCAGTGACAACGTCCGATTTCGAGTGCAGGTGTATACGTGTGTCTCTCGTCTATCTCGATATCCAGCACGCAGGATCTGTGTCACGACAACAGCCGCCGGACAATTTCGCTGCGGGGGCAACGACAGCATTTGTGTGTGCCTTACCTGAGTGTCGATACGGCCGTGACAGATGGCACCCTACGGCCGTAGTGAGACCGAGGGGCCTGATCTAGGAAGGCGGGCGCGTTGGCAGAGCGTTGAGGCAGCCCGACTTTGTCGAGATAAGGCAGTTGAGCAGACACTACACTGATGAGCGATGAGCGACGATCAGGATCTCGGCCCGTGTGTAAGAGTATACCGATCAACGGCTTTCAGCTGGGATCTAGTAGGGCTTAGTTCCCGGTCTTCAAGTGAACCCTGATTCTAGCCACTGGAGCACAACAGCCCGGATATGAGGGAAGGGCCGAAGTGACTGTATGCCAGGACACGAGGACACGATGCCAATAAGGTGACGAGCGGGACTGGTAGCAATGAGAGTGCTTGGTGCCGACTGTCGGGGTCATCTGGTGTGAACCCCAGGCCATCGGTTCTGGGACACAATCCCCAGCTTTTCTTGAACAAGCAATCGTCACTCCCCCAAGATCTCTGTATCACAAGTAAAACAGTCTCCATTAGTCCGTGCTCAGCGTTGGACAAGAAGGGGGGTGAATTCGAGCACAGAATAACGACGCAGGGAAGTGCTGGCTTTGATAGATGGCGACCAATCCGATAGTAGCCTGCCTCATAGCCAAACATACCAAACAGTCACGACGTCCTCGCCGGTTCCCGCCTGCAAGGAACCTCACCGCATCTCTAGTCAAATCTCTTAGAGGAACGGCGACACAAAAGGCGGTCGGGAAAATACCATGGGACATGCTGCCAGTATCGAGATGTGGACTTTGCCGAGGACATACACCGCTCGACCGGTGACGATGCCTTCATGTATTGGTAAGGCATCCAGCACATGCAGGTGGTGTTCAATCGTGGAATGAGGTGTCCTCCATCCTGCACAATAGTGTATCCCAGTACTGTGGATCTCCGATTAGAGACAGTCCCAGTCGATGCGCCCGCACGCTGAGGTGCATCTCTCTCACACACCATACAGGCGTCTTCAGCACTCATGGCATGAAGAGCCTCGAGCTCAGCTCAACGAACATTGAAGGAACGCAAACAGCCCAGCGGATGAGGGCCATCGTAGTCCGCGTCATCTCAGATAAGGTGAACGAGGTCCCATCCTGCAGCCAGCCAGATGAGAGATGGACCAGCAGGGTGGCAATGTCATGCATGTTTCCCGGGCCAGCCCCTTGCGGCTGCACGGCAAAGCGAGATCCAGAGACGTGGTTGGCTTCGACTGGCGAGCCGAGCACAAGTCCATGTGAGGAGATCATAGGATCGGAAGCATCTGGCGAGCCAGCATATGCGGTGCGACGTTGTGGTAGTGTAACCGATCCTGGCTGCAAAAGGCAGCGAGCTCGACTTCCTTGAAGTTGCTGGACGCGCTGCCATTGTACTGAGAATGATCGGGGAGTGCTAGACCCGCTTGTCCTCTTCCTGCGATCGTGGCATAAAGTATCCGCTGTCTGCTTGAGCTTGTCAGTAGGTAGGAAACAATATTCCCAAGTCATGCACCATGCTTAGGCGAGCAACAATGCATGCAGCCAATTCCGGGGTCAAGAGAAAGAGTCTGCTCTGGCGTGGTGGAATTTTCAATGTTTTTTTCTTTCCTTTTCTTTCTTCTCTTTTTGTTGATCTTCGTTCTAAAACGAGACGCTTTGGTCGTCAACTATCTCTTGCCGAGATTGCTTTAACAAAGCACCAAAACCATCCTCTTCTTTGGTTGCCGGCGAGGTGTTGTCAGCCCTCTCTTCTCGAGATGGCTCCGACAGGACGTCAGCTGCCCCCTTGAAGTGCACTTCCTGAGAGCCCGTCTGCATTGATCCCATGAGGCGACCCAGCTGGCGGACTCTTATGATCCTTCGTTTGCTGTGGAACAAATATCTATACCACAGTAACCTCAGTTTCCGGTGATGCTGCTCTTCATGCAGCTGCTCTTCATGCAGCTGCCCTTCATGCAGCTGCCGTTGCAGCGCAAATTCGAGTTTCTGCCTCGCTTCCCCTACGGTCCTACTCAGTTTTCTTCGCCAAGCTAGCCAGTTCGCATCGCGACGGCGTTTCAGAATCAGGGAGATCTGGCGGCAGGCCTCTGGGCCGAGGAACCTGTGAATGATCCCAAGGTACCACTTGAACCGCTCCCTGCTCCCACAGTGGCCCTTGTCCAGTGTTCGCATGACGACGGATGTCAGGGTCGCCAGATCGCGAGCAGATAGATGCCCTTGTTTGTTGGCGAGCACAATCGTGGAGATCATTACGTGGTAAATGGCCTGCCGATCCGTGATTTGATGAGCGCCAGCAACTATTTTGAGGCCCACTTTCAACCTTCGCACCTGCCGGTCCCATCGTTTTCTTCTCTCCACTTCCTTTTCTCCTCGGTCGAGTAGTGTGGTGGGATGGTGAGAGGCAAGTTGCTTATCCAAAGGCTGTTGTTTCACCGTTTCCAGTTGTTGATTATGATTTTGGTTTTGCTCCAGATCCTTAGTAGGGGGTGGTTCGACAGGACGGAGGTCCGAATCTGAAGGGAGCAGTTTCGTAGTGAGCAGG
Organism: Juglanconis oblonga; assembly: GCA_003012965.1. Classification (NCBI taxonomy): domain Eukaryota; kingdom Fungi; phylum Ascomycota; class Sordariomycetes; order Diaporthales; family Juglanconidaceae; genus Juglanconis; species Juglanconis oblonga. The sequence goes on along the minus strand of MUZH01004148.1, from coordinate 23,981 downwards.
GTTGCATCAACCAAAGGGTATTTCCAACCAGCATGAAGCCTGACCGTGTATTTATCCCAGAAAGCCGGCCACCAGAAGTGAAGAGTTTTGCCAGTTTGCTTGACGAGGATACCATGAAGCAACAGGGCGATGCGATGGTTATTTGATGTCCATGCTAGCCTTCTAAGGAAACCAGAGCTGAGCTTCTTGTATTTCGACAGCAAGGAAAGCTGTCTGAGGAACGCCTTACGCCCACCCCGAACTCGCAGAATACCCCAGAAGCCCCAGAAGACGGCTGTGCATTCTTCTCTTGAAGTTGTCTGATTTACTGCAAGAGCCAAAGTGGCCAGGGTAGTGTGGTCGTTATGGCGCCGCAGCTGGTTCCAGGTGTGACCCGTCGTGTAACTGGATTTGATTTTCCCACAGGTTTCCCAGTGAAGCAGTAAAAGGTTGCCTAGTTCGGTGTGAGACAGGGCCGCGTGGCCACGAGGGGCGAAAATCTCCAGAAGCCTTGTGAATTCGCTCGTCCGTATCTGGGGTAATTGTGCCAGTACCTGAAGCCAATTCCAGCGCACTCTAGTCCAGTTGGCCCTAGACGTGCCCGTGAGCCTTGTGGCTTGTGTGTATAAAACTCTCTGGCTGCTTGGATCCTTTGCTCTCAGGGCATCTGCAACCAACTTAGTCATCCACAAGTCGTTTGACATCAGAGAAGCAGTCTTGAGTACGAAGCGTTGCGCTCTGTCCAAGCATCTCTTGGCGATACCCAGCTGGAAGCAGGCCTCTCGGACTTGGCCATTGGCCAACAGTGACTCAATGGTTCGGAGTAACTCGCCGGCTCGTCCAGACCACATACTGGCCAGGTGGGAGGTCTGTGATATCTCGGCCAATTTCCACCTTTTTGGCTCCCCGTGGAGCTCCGCACCTCGCCAGAGATCGAATAAGCGATCCAGTGTTGCGAACATGATGTCACAGTATCTGCGGCCGTGTCTTGTTTGCAGATTGCTCATGGCGAACACGAGCAAGTGCCCGACATGCACGGTGGCCTCGTTTTCAACAAGCTGTTGTGCGTACATGTCCCAGAAACGTGTCGATGGGATGCAGAAACTGGGGTTTACTTTCATAGCGGCCTTGATACCTGTGGCGAGGTCCGACAAGAGGCGAAGCCGAAGCGTCGCCAGCTCCGGGTAGATTTTTTGGGCATTTTCAATATCGTGGAAAGCCGTAGTGTAGACATCAGCAGTCGCCGAGCCCTGGATTTTCCCTTCTGATATGGTTTCCACGAACAGCTTCAGAAATTTACCGAATTTGTAGCGATACGCGGCAGCCGATCCGCGATGATTAGTACGAATATCTCGCAGTTCGTTATGTAAAAGCTTCCATAAGTTGACTGGTTGGGCCTCTTCTACAATGGCCACCACGGGAGGATTGGGCTGTAGAACGGGCTTTGGAACAGCTTCTGGTGGCGGCGCAAGGGTTGGTGGCGGCGACGACGAAGACGGAGATGAAGACGACGGAGGTGGCCTCGGCGACCATAAGTCTGGTTTTGGTGGCTGCCATTCCCACTCCGTCATATCAGGTGCATTCGGGAGCGCCCACACCGGTAGTGATCCAACCGACTGGAACGAGTTGAGCTCTGTCATTTGCCTCCTCCCGAAACGCTTGCGATGGTACATTGGCCCCGGGGCCGAGCTGACCGCCCGTCGGGTTGCTTTGGAAACATCGATGGGTCGCTGAAATTCCCGACTGAGGATATCGTCTGTCACCCAGACCGTCTCAATGGGCGCATTCGTGTAGCTCTGCAGTGCTCGGTAGCATCGTGAGGTCGGTCTTGGAGGCATGGACGGCGGTCGATGGGTTGCCTTCGAATCATCGAGATCGTCCGAATAGGAATCCTGAGGCCAATCGGTTCATCGAGGAGTGTTTTGAGTCTGTGACAATTGGTCAAGTGGTCGTGGGCGTCGTGGTGGATGGATCGTGTTCAAGATTCGCAGATTGGTGTCGTTGGAAGCTTCGAAACCAACGTTCTGCCCCGGGGCGGTTGGAGCTTTTGACACCCACCAAGGCTTCCTTCCGGCCCCGTAGGTACCCATGTATCTAGGTACTCCCGGGTGTACTCGACAGGGGTGTGCCCCACTGATCACAAGCATGGATTCCATACCTACTAGCTAGTCCATGACAGAGTACAAGCTGGAAGCTTTTCGCCCGAGTCTCCGACGGCGGGGTCCATATTCTGTTGTCCAACACCATACCAAATAGCAAAAATGGGCCAATTTGAGCCATTGCAGAACGATCTGATCCTCCGGGCAGCAAGGGGTAAGTCTCAGCAATATCATCACTTGGTCCAAACACTGTCATGCTCCAATACTAACGCTGTAGACAGGCGAGAAGGTCGAGCGGCCACCCATTTGGGTGATGCGCCAAGGTACACACAGCCCACGCCACCAAGCCCATTGACACACTCCCTACCGTCCTGCTCCGTTGGCTGATCACTATCCGCCCTGAACCAGCCGGCCGCTACCTCCCGGAGTACCACGAGGCCAAGGGCAACCGGGACTTCTTCGAGTGCTGCCGCGATCCCGAGGTCGCCTCGACGCTGACCCTGCAGCCCATCGAGCGCTATGCCGGGCTCCTCGACGCCGCCATTATCTTCTCCGACATCCTCGTGATCCCCCAGGCCATGGGCATGGTCGTCGAGATGGTCGACAAGAAGGGCCCGCACTTCCCGGACCCGCTCAAGACACCGGACGACAAGCAGTACGAGGAGGTCATGGGGCGCCACGTCGACGTCGCCAAGGAGCTGGATTATGTCTACAAGGCTATCACCATGACGCGGAAGAAGCTGCAGGGCCGTGTGCCGCTGTTCGGGTTCTGTGGCGCCCCGTGGACCCTGCTGTGCTATATGGTAGAGGGAGGCGGCACGAAGCTGTTTGTGCAGAGCAAGTCGTGGATCTACAAGTACCCGGAACAGACCAAGGTCTTACTGCAGAAGATTGCGGAGGTATGTGTGGATCACCTTGCATTGCAAGTCCAGGCGGGCGCTCAGGTATGTCACAAAGCCGAACTCACTCGTCTACCGGACCAGGGATTGATTTGCTGCAGCTTATCCAAGTTTTTGACTCGTGGGCCGGCGAGTTGTCACCAGCTACCTTCAAGGAGTTTTCAGAGCCGTACCTGAGGTACATATCCGAAAACCTCCCCAAGAAGTTGAAGTCGATGCAACTGGACCCGGTGCCCATGGTTGTCTTCCCCAAGGGAGCCTGGTACGCACTGGACGCAATGTGCAACTCAGGGTACGACATTGTTGGTTTGGACTGGCTCTACGATCCTGCCGACGCCAACAAGGTACGCGGCGACCGGAATGTCGTTCTCCAGGGCAATGCCGACCCTGGTGTCGTGTACGGCACCCACGAATCCATCACCAAGACAGTACAGAACATGGTTGAAGGCTTTGACTGGGCGCAGAAGAAGAGCGGCTGGATCGTGAATCTGGGACACGGCACCACTCCCTTCATGAAGCCCGATGACCTGAAATTTTTCCTCCAAGAGATTCACCGTCAAACCTTGGTCGTTTAGATCGGCGGCTTTGCGATACTTCTATTGTACATTAGGCAGCACCGTGACAACATAGAATGGGCCCGGGAGGGCTGGAAAAGAGGATCAGTTCCTCGGCTATTGATGCTGAAAAGAGACGGTCGCCAATATGGGCACAAGGCACTTACTCCCTCCACTCCCCTATGCAAAGTGGTGTCGCTGGAGATAGTTCTCCCCACAGCGAGCTCGCAGATTAGTTAGTGTGGCCTGGGCTACGGTATGCTGTTGTAGTTGATCACGGCCCTGCGCATATCTCATTAGCTTTTGGGAGAATGTACAACACGTATAGAAGTTGAGAAAAGCGGAACAAGAAGAGAAAGCAATAAGTGAACCCGACAGGACTCCGGGACTTACCAACAAGTCCTCAGACCCTTCTTACCACCCAGACTCTTGCAAAGCCCCTGGCTCTGGGCGTTATCGACATGGACATCAGCCGATCCTAGAGACAAGTCAGCTTCACTGCCCAGGCTCAGAAGGAGGACTACCAGGACGTTACTCGCCCCATCCATCATCGCCAAAGCTGTGCTCCCGCAACACTTTCGTAGCAAGCACCTTGGCGATGCCCTTTCCACGATACGGCTCCTATTTCCAAGTCAGCTCACCCAAACCCATTCATTCACCAGAGAACGGAGAACGTATATCCGCAGAGGCAACAGCTCCTCCGAACTGTTTTGCGGCCGATTACTTCACAGGCCGCCACTCACCTCAACATGCAACGTGCTCAACGTCCCCGCGATACCCATGAACCCCCAAGCCACCAAAACCCCCTCCGGATCCCGCACCGCCACGCTCGGCTCGCTCAGCAACGTGTCCGCGACCTTGGGGATCTTGGTCCGCGACGCGATCAGCGGCACATCCTCGCGCCGCACCACATCCCACCGCAACCCCTCCGGCCAGCGATCGTCCGCGCCGCGGAGCGCCATGGCCGCCGCCTCGGGCAGCTCGGGCAGCTCGGGCAGCTCGGCGACCCGGAACAGCCACACGTCGTGCGGGTTCCAGTAGCTCGACGCCAGGCCGCGGCGCTCGCACAGCAGCCGGTACGTCGCCTCGTGGAACCCGCCCACCATGACCCCGTGCGCGCGCGGCAGCGCGTGCCGGCGTTCGGCGACGGTCGCCTCGGCGATCTGCCGCACGCGCCGGAACAGCGCCACGCACAGGTCCAGCACGTGCTCGATCTCGGCGTCGGGCAGCAGGGCCCCCGAGGCCAGGAGGTCGTCATCCCCGGGGGCGTCCTGCAGCGTCGAGTAGAAGAACAGCTCCGTCTCCGGGTGCTGCGAGAGGTCAAGGTAGGCGGCGGCGAAGTGTTTGGGCGGTGCGCCGCCGGCGGGAGGGTCGTCCGAGGCGAAGAGGAAGTGCGCGTGGGGTGAGGTGCCGCGCGGGAAATGTGTGAACTGGGCGCGTCGGAGCACTGCGAAGTCGTGAGGGAGGTGCTCCTTGAGCGGGGCGAGGAGAGAGTGTGGGACTGGCGTTGGGGAGTCGATCACGGAGGGCGCCATGTTTGCGATTTTGGTCCGTGTCAGAAGGTGGTTATTTGGGATTATTTTTTTCAAACAAAAAAAAGTTGAACTCCAGGACTGAGGGAGTAAGCAGTGTTCATAGAAGTGAGAAGTGCAAACTCGTGTTTTATCAGTAACCGGCAAGGCTATATATAGCCGGGCTGTTGGGGGTGGTGGTGAGTCAATGTGATGACCAGCCGGAGGATCCACTGCAAATACCTATCACGATTCCGAAGAATCGCATAGTCCATATAAAAACCATCAACTCTGCTTTCTGTGCGATGTCTTTCCCCTCAATCATGGACCTCTTTTGAAATCAAACTTGCCCAAACGTCGCAACACCGACCATCAAGAGTCTGTCTGTCTATCTGTCGTTGGTTCATTATGCGCAATATCGCGCCAAAATGCAGCAACCCACCCGCCCAACTAGCTGTCTTTGCCCATGTACGCCGACCCTGCCAAAGTCACACAAATCGGTATTTTTACCAGCCTCCGTACAGCCATCCCCGTACTGCCACCCATCCGTGTCATCGAGTCCCATGATGAGCTTCACTTGCTCTCCTCCTTCTTGCCGCCAAGACCCAGAAGGGCCTTGCCCTTGGCGGCCAGCCCCTTCGGCTCGTCCTTCTCCTTGTCGTCGGCAACAGCATTGTCATTCGCAGCCTGCCTGGCCTGCTCAGCCTCGTCGCTCTTGAAGACGTTGCCCGCGCCTCCCCGTCCGCTGTGCTGTGCGCCTTGGCTCTCACGGCGGGTGACACTGTGAAGTCATGAATTAGCAGCTTTCCCCAGGCACTCCTATATTGTGAAAATGAAGATCCATGGAGGTCAACAATTGGGATCCCGCAGAGCCTTGTACCAAAGGCGAAGAAATTATCTCCTAGTAATAGTACCCTCATTTGCCCCCCCCCCCTTCTCTCTCTCCCGGGTGTGATCCCACACAAGGTTACCCAGAGCGCACGCTAAGGGAGGGAGGAGGTCCGGGCCTCGGTAGATATCCCACTGTCAAGGTTCCACTGGAGGTAAACGTACGGTTCAACATCCTGTCGCGCCCTCGTCTCAACCGGGTCAACATTCTTGGCCATATTGCCCGAACCTCCCCGCCCCGTCGTCACCACCGAGGTCTTGAGCGTCGGCGTCTGAAGGTCCTGGGGTTGGATCATGGGGGACTTGGTGCTGTCGACCATGTTGCCGGCGCCGCCCCGGCCACTGCTTGCCATTTGTCCGCCTCCACCCATTGTGTCTGCGATCTCGTTTTCTTGCTGAAGGGAGGAAAAGGCACGTGTTGTGTAACGTTCCGGTCGGTATGTGGTGCTTTTCTTCTTTCTTTTTATGCTGGAGGTCGAGGAGCAAAGGAGGGAAGGATGTAGAGGAAACAGTTGACGACGTCAGAGCTTCACGGACTGGCGCAGGTCTTGTTAAGTGCCCTGCTGTTGGGTCTGGACTGAGTCGTGGAACGCTGCTGCGGTAGGCTATAATAAGTAGATGACGCTTCGGGGCCAAAAGCTGGTCACAAAGAAACGAGTAGAAAAACTTTTTTTTTCTTTGGCCGTCTTCTGACTACAAGCACATGCGGACCCTCATCTTTTACATAGTAAAAAGAAAGAAAGGTACCCATCCGAATCCGGGGAAATGGGTCCCTTCGATCCCCTCTGGACATCACCTGCCCGCCAGATCTCGTGCACCACGATGGCTTGCTTGCCTTGCTTGGCTGGGGTTTTCCATAAGCCAACCAAAACGTAATGGAAATCCTGTGGCCCAAACACTCGGGCACAGGCTGGGCGCTATTAGCCATTGCCAATGCATGTGCCCGAGACATGTTTGGGACGAACGGTTGTTGACATGCTTGACAGAGCGGATGGTGTCATTTTTCTTTGCACGGTCTGTGCATTTGTGGTCGACGGACGAGGTCGACGGACGATCTTGGCAAGAGTGGTGGAGAGTGGTGGACCGGTGGAACTTTCCCGCGGGCCGCCAGACGAAATTTTCTATTACAGTGACTTTCCTTCCTACCACAGTAGGGTCCCCGCCGCGGGTCTAGCATTAAGACAGGGACAGGTCCTCTCCCCTAACCCCTATCCCCGTTGAAGCAGCACAACCCCCGAGAACCTTAGAAGTGACATCTGCCAGGCACTTCGCTGCTGTGCCAAAAAGCTCAGGCCAACGGCTCCACCGCATCGCATTGCATCGCATCGCATCTGACATTCTGACATCAAGGATAGAGAGANNCAAATTCCCACCCGTCACACCTGCTGCCCCCTCCAGTGAGCATGACTCAATAACAACTGGGGAAACAGACTTCATCCAAGCCTCCCGCGACGGGGAAAGAATGACTTCACACACGCGCGCGTGCGTGCGGCTCAAACAAGGTTTGCATACCTACACTACCTACCTACCTACCTACCTACCTACCTACCGGTGCTTCGTACCCCCAAAGCGAAAATGATCAGCACCTTCATTGTTCGCATTCGGCATGTCCACCATCGACAGAAGGATTCCTGCCCGGCCGACGAGCCGAAGAGGAAATTCTCCGATGGGGATCGTCAAGAAAGTCTTGGGACGGCTGCTGTGTGCAATTTTGCAACCATGTCTGTCTGTCTGTCTCTTCTCGCAGTGTGACGTGTTTCAGATGCTGTGGACAATGCGGTCGGTCGCCATCCGTCTCTTCTTTTCTCTCTTATATTCATTCTTCCAAGACAAGAAGGGGAGAAGCCAAGAAAGAAAGGAGGAGCAGCTTCTTGTTCTCAGCAGGCCTCTTGATCTCCGCCACTGTCAAAGGCAGCTAGCTGATCACTCAGCCCAGCCATGCATGTCTCCCTTGTCACAGACAAAGCATTCATTTAGAGGTACATACATAGTGATATGTTCATAAACATATACAACACATATATGTATTGTCTCTCCCCGGTTCCCCGGGTCGCAAAAACGTGGCGACGGCTGCTAGCCTCGTTTCAGCTCGTCTTACTTTTTTCCTCCGTCGTCAACCAAAGCCAGCCGTGGTTTGGGACCCGCGCTGTATCCAGATTCCCGGGAATGGCCAACGCACGCCTCGTCGGAACCCGGGATTCCTTATCTTTCGACCTTGGTTCGCGTGACGGCGAGAGTATTTTCACATAACCTGGTGATGTCGTTCCCTGCGTCAGCTAAGTCGTCTTGACGGCTTTGCGAGCCGAGCACACTTTGAGTATCCCGGTTTCTTGAGATGTTATGTGATATTCACTATAAACATGCCCTACAAAACTCTGCGTTGACCCGGGCATAAGTTGACCACCACCGCGTTTTGGGAAGTCCAAACGTCTACGGTTTCTGCATGCAACCCCCCCCCCCCACTCCGCTTTCTTCTTCGCCTGCTTTGCACATACCTAGGTAATTCTTGGCTCTCTGACGCGCCTTGACAGCGGTAGCGCTATAGAATAGGCAGCAATGCCACACCAAGTCGTACCACGGAAACATAAACGAAACAATATAATCCAAGAAACCAGAAGATGAATACTCCTCCAAAGCCAGTCACCAAACCACCCATTACCAAATGCAGGCGCCGGACCCAATGATCGCTCCTGAAACCCAAGAAATAGATGCGTGACGGGATCGCTGCGAGGTGGACACCGGAGGTTGCTTCATGGTTGTCGGGCCGGGCTCCAACAATCCGTTGACATGATGAGAGCTACTCCGAGGCTTTGCAGTGGTCGTCATCTCCGTCGCTGATGCCGGATCTGCTCTAGTTGCTGAAGGAATACCTGAGACACTCCAACTTTATTCGATTCTTTTGCTGTTCTTCGCCATTTCCACAACCCTCAATATAACTGTTGCTATTCTCTAGACGTCGCATTTAGTCATCATCGTCGTCGTCGTTATCCGCACCCTTGCCGCCTTCCTTCCTGATCGGAATCTTGATACCTTGCGTCGCAAAACACTTGCTGAGCTCGGTACTATCGCAGACGCCCGGGAATTTCTTCGCCGAGTAGACCTGGAAAATGTCACTGAAGACCGAGGCCAGGATGGGTGACTTGCCCGTCTTGACGGGCGCGTCGCCCTTTTGGTCGGCCTTGGGCTTGACATCGACGAAAGAGAATCGAAGTCTGAACCGGTGTACTTGTTAGCGAACACGTTTGAATAGATCTGGAGATAAGAGGTTCAGAGACCATAGGAGACCATACCTGAATGCTCCTTCAGTCCGCACACTGAGATCTTGCATGACAAACCAGATACCAATCTTGTCCTTGGTGTCGTGCAGCCGGAAAGCGCTCCCAGCACAGTTCCCTATGAGATTTCTGGTGAACATCCCTTGAATGCTGCCACCGGAAGCTCCTGACATGGACATCCTCTGGGGTCCGCCTATGGAACCTGCCTCGTATACCTGCGGAGGTCTGTACATGGGGGCGAAGTCATTCGGATATCCATACGAAGGCTGCCCGTATCCATTAGGAGCTGGTGGGTAGTTTGGAACTGAGAAGGTCAATATACACTTCGCAAAATCACCCATAAAGAAATCAGCAATCACCGACCTTGACCGTACTGGCTTCCTCCGTATGTTGCGACTGGAGCTTGAGGCTGCCCATACATGGGCATCTGGCTGGGGTGCGATGGAGGATAGGGCGCAATGTTAGCAGCCCGATAGGGCATGTTCTCCAGGTTATTAAAGGACTCGTGAATGGTTGACGATATGGCCGGCGTGGCGGTAGTGCTGCGCACGAGATTGACTTCCTTGGATCCAGTCTCGTCCCACAAATCCACAGTCACGACATATTGCGCGTAGTCGATGGTGCTGTGATATAAGTCAGACTGGTACTTGACTCTGTCCGAAGTCGTGGGAACTCACTTCACGTCAACTTCTTTTCCGGTGTTGACGTCCACAACGATCAGTCTTATTGCTGGCGGAGGAGTAAGTGGTCTCCGATCCTGCTATCAGATTTAGATTTAGGGGCTTGCGAAAGAGGGCCCGAAAATTTCCAAAGAAAAGAATATGGCCTACTTTATCACCGAAGCCACACATGCGGGCTCGAATGGGTTGTTGCTCAACTATCAGACTGAACGCCGGGGAAAACACGAGGTTAGCCTTGCATCCACAAGAGAGAAAAGACAGTCCATCGCTCTTGCAAACATTGACGCCGGAGGCACGAGGCCGGCTGAGTACGCTCTTGAGATTGGACGCGGAGGGTAAATTATTAAAAGTAAAAATAAAAGGAGCTCATACGAGAATCTTCGGCCTCCGACAACAGTAGAGACGGGCTCCAGCTTGGCAACGGTTCCCTCGGCGGGTCCTGCTGAAGGCTGCGGTGGTGGGTTCGAAGTTGGGCTGGGTAGTGCGTGCTGTGGCGGGCCAGGTGGAGGAGGCTGCTGGTATGCTTGCGGCGGTGGGTGGCTCTGCTGGGTTTGATACGAGGACTGGTGATGTTGGTAGGGTTGCGACTGGGCATAACTCGGTGCGCCATAGCCATTTCCATTGGTGGATGGGGCCATCGAGGGCAGTGTTTGTGATGAAGAGTAGCTGCTGTGGGCATGGGCAGGGGCCGGTAGCTGATGAGGATAGCTGGGTGAGATGGCGCCGTTGGGCCCTCGTTGGCTTGTGTATGAGGTCATGGTGCGGTCTGGTTGCGAAGGAAGCTCCTGAGAGCGAGGTATCAAGGTATCGGGTAGTGGAGGAGGCAAGCCCGAGCGAATCTGCGCAAGAGGTCGCAGTATTGGTGGGATAATGGATCCCGGATAGGGAGCTTCGGTGGGCAGGCTTGGACGGGCAGAGACGTTGTTTCGAGACGGAAGCTTTGTTGGGCCGCGGGAGTGAGAAAATGTGGACTTTATTGCCCACAAGACGCAAATACTTCTCGACCTTCTCGACCTTCTCGACGCCAACACACTAAGCGCCAGGCGAGTGCTTTGGTCGCTGACGTAACGATCCCGTCTAGAACAAGCAACGGCGTGAAGCTTGCTGGCTTCCTGTCCAGACCGGGTAGACAAGGACGGCTGCTCCACCCTCAGCAAGCCCCGGTGACGGTGACTGTGATGGTGACTGCGACGGTGACAGACGGGCGCCGCTGCAGCTGTTGCCTCGGTGTCGAATTGGCTGGCGCGTCGCGGCGAGAGTGAGATGCGCCCCCACAAGAACGGGCCACGGTCACACGTGGAGGGGCGAGATGCGATGGCACGAGGTGGTGAGGTCGTTCGGTCGTAAAGGATACGCAGCAGGCCGTACGCGCTCTGGTGAGAGGGCGAAAAGCGGTTCCGTACGGTGGGTTGTGCGTGGGAGGTGATGGACGGGGTCGACGGGTTGGATGGGATGGAGAGAGGTTGGACAAGACAGGTCAAGACAGGTCAAGACAGGACAAGACAGGACAAGACAGGTCAAGACAGGCAAGGATGGAAGGGTTGCAGATTGTTTGGGAGGTGGTGACAGCAGTTGACAGACGCCCCAGCCATTTACTGGCAGCCAGACGTCAACCAGCACCAGAGCAGAACCAGCCTAGCCCAAAATACTGCTGCGGGCCAGACGCGGCAGATTTGTTCAGTCGCCTGTGTTCTGTCGATGGATGACCTTGTGCACCAGAGGCCTGGAAGTGCAGCGGCGCGTAGGCGATGGCGGGGTAAATCATAAGTCTCTAGTCCGGAGGGAGGGGGGAGGAGGGTCATGAAGGTACTTTCAGTACAGAGGTACAAGGTACCACTAGTGCGTGTCCAGCCTGAAGAGGAGACCCGCCTGTGTGATAGGGGGGGGCCTGGGGCGAATCCCACACGAGCTCCCGGGCGGGAGGAATGTCCGCACCGGCGGGCTGGGTGCTGGCAGGGTTGCTGGAACTGGGGTGCTCCTGCCAACCATTGAATGCAGGGTTCGATCTGGAATGGGAACTCGGAAAGGGCCAAATGGCCTCAAACAGGCTAAACCCAGTTGGGCGTCCAGGTCCGTGGGGGCCCGGGTCTGTGCAATCCCAAGTCAGTATAGTCAACACTAGTACATAGTACATAGTGCTATATACTACGGTAACTATATCTCCAGAAATTCACTTTTCCTCTCTGTTCCTGTGGTTGCACTGGACAGGTGCAGAGTATTTTTACGCGTTTCCCCTACTTACCTACCTGCCTACGCACAGGATCCTGTACGCTACTGTACGCTACGGAGTGCTGTACCGTGGCCTGCAGTGTGCTGTCACTTAGCTCGGCAATATCCATCCCGAGTACCTCCTGCTGATGCTGGCCACTGCCTATTCTTTGTGCATGGAAACTGCCCGTGCAGGCGGTGGCAGTACTTTTCTCGTAGTGGAGCACGGGCGGGAACTTCCTAGGCCATGCCACCGAGAAAATCAATGGACCCTCTTCATGCTTCTCCTTCCAAGGTTTCCCAAGCGAGACACACCATCCGGATCCGAAACTCGGTCGCAGGACATGGATGGCTATGGCAACCTCGGGCATGCCATAGCAGTATGATATCTGCCATCGTATTGTCAACACGCCTTATCCACGCCAACCTCAGCTGACCCAAAAAGAGGAAGAAGAAAAACATGCTTTCCGCCATCCGTGGTCACGCAGTGCTAGCAGACTCTTCGGCAGATAGGCAACAAGTCACCTGTCGTCGATCTACACATCGTCCATTGCACCCCGGTGTTGACAATCAGACGCCGCTGCCACAACCATGGTTGATGCGTGCGCGTAACCCGGAGCCGAAACGGGACACTTCTGGATGCTTTTCTTTTCCGAGAGGGCCGAGGACAGGCGAGACGGCATTTGCGAAGCCAGGGTGTGAACCACCACCCACTTGTGCAGGAGGAGGCACATTTCGATTCATCCCTTGTCGCGGCCAGAACACCCCGCCACCACCTCCTCCTCCCACCGGTCGGCCTCGAGTAACGCGGAGCCTGGCAGGCCTGGGCAACAGTACTCTCAACAACGCTTGAACCGCCCTCCTGTGCTACCGAGTCGAAACCGGCTAAGTCCATATGCCCCTGGCCCAGGAGAGCACTGGCACGGCTTGCACGGCTTGCACGACTTGCACGGCTGCTCGTCGACCACGGAGTGGCAGTAGCGGCCAACTGCGTCGTACCACCTTGAGCATCGTCTAATATGGACGATTCCTCATTCGTCACCAACATCCTCTGCGGTACGAAGTGTACCGATCTGCAAGCCATCTTTTTGACGTCTCATTTCGCCCACCAAGCAGCACGCGAGGCCGCCCCGCCGGATGCTGGATCCTGAACTGTGTCTGACCATGCTACGCCGTCCACGTCCCGTCTGAGGTTGCAGGTAGGGCTATACAAGTGGTGTATTTTGTGTGACCCTGAGCTTGAAGTTCGCCTCTGCACCAGCTTTCTTAGACGGAAACGCGGTCCTTCACCTACTGTACCGCCACACCCAATAAAGAACCTTCCTCCCATGCTTGTCTTTTCTGTACCTGTGCCACGCGGAATCAGGAAGGGAAAGTTCTGAAGCACCACGATCCCGAAAACTGGTTCTCGGCTTGAGACGAACTTCGTCCGATCTACATGCCATCCCATCTTCATGTGGCCCAAAGAGCAGCCGCCCCGACGGAACGTGGCAGACTTGCATGGAGGCTAACGATTATGACACACATGAAACTTTCCTTTCTCGCTGCTATTCCAGACCAGGCCAGCTAGCCAGCCTCGTCTCGGTGTCTCTGGCGTAGGAAAGAAACTCAATGCCGGGTACAGGGTCGATTCATCTTTTGATATTAGGCTCACCACTACAAGAACTGCCTATCAACGGTCGAAATGATCGCCGCTTGTTGGTTCCAGCAAGGCTGTGATCGATATGCTCGTTGAGAAGCTTCCAGATTACCTGACGTCAGACCCAAATTGTGTGCCGGAAACAACATCGCAACGCTGCAGGAAGCCAATCTGTCTTGTCCACACGACAGAGACAGAAACAAAGAACGGGACCTCCGCTCAGTAACGGGCGGCGGGTGTAGCCGTCTTTCGTCACCTTTATGCCGTCGACTCGGGAGAGTTCTATAACTTCATATCATATCACACTTATACACTCTCCGTTCCAAGGTTGCCAACATCAGCCCCCGGGGTCCGGCCCAGACAGGTTTCAGGAGCCAGTCGGCACCGTTAGCGAGGACTGACTCACATCGCATGCAGTGGGACGTGGTGTATCGATGAGACGTCCTCCTACTACAGTACAAGGTAGGAATGCTCCGGACCAGGGCTACACGAAAGGATGTGCATTACCTGCATGGTGGAGAACTTTAGTTTTCCAGCTACATGGACGGCATATAGGGGTCTGCTCTCTACTGCACACGTTGTGAGAAGGTCCTGATCAAGGAATCTCAAGTGGGTGATAACAAGGTGTGTATAGCACTTTCCCAAGTATAGGGGGAAGGGGGGAGTGACGGAAGGGCAACCACAAATGCTGCTTGAGGTCAGGTCCAGGAGTTATGAAGCTTGTGCTGCCCCGGGTCTGTCCTGTCGGTTCCGGCAAAGCAGCTCATCACTCCGCTGCTGTGAACCCATCAGAGATCCTCCACAAAGTAGGTATACGTATATAAGCCTCTGCGTAGTTGTCTCTCTTTCCCCCTCTCTATCAGGCTGTTTGTGCGAAGCTTTCGCCTGTTGACTCGTTTCCATCTAGTCATTGTACCACTTATTAGCATCGACGCCGGTCTTAGACTAGCTGTGTCGATGATGTCTGGACTTTGATGCCATCACAAGCTAGTTTCGACCTCGGGAGCAGCTTGTGGAGCTCTCATAATCTCGATGTCATCCCCCTACTCTAGCCTAAGGGCTATTGTTTTGCTCTCTCACTGTTAACGGCACTATGTAATCTTGGGTGCTAGGCTTTCGAGCATCCTCTATTGTATGAAGAAGACTGTTATAGCTTTTATAGCTGTATTAACAGCTTAAAACAACAACAACAACTGCCAGACTGTTCGAAATAGACTCTTCTGCTTCACACTTGTTCGGTAGTTCGAATCTCAGCCATGTTGTGAATACCCCCCCCCCCTTCTCCGCTTACTCCGGCCTCAGCAACAAAATTTGGCCTCAAGTTTGTCAAATCTGGGAGACATCGGGCAATCTTCACATGTTCCCAGTGTTTCCTTCCCTCCTCCTGGCCCGCGAGTTACGGATCCACGAAGGCAGATGAGGAAACGCAAGCGGGAGTAGCACTCAACCCTTGTGATGTATGCTTGCCGTACTTGTTTTTTTAGGTTGCGGTCTGCCAAACATGTAATATGAAGGGGTTGGGCGGGGGAAAAAAGATCCAACTCCCTTCTCTCTGCACACCAAGGAGTTCATGTCAAGACATTGATTGCTCAGCTTGCAAGCTATGTATCATGGTAGCCCCATATCACTTGTTTTGTTGATCAAGATGCTCGTCCATTGCGCTCAGCCTGAGGCACCCAGTAATCAGGTGCCTACTAACAGAATTGAACCAAGAACCTTCTTAAAGTCTCTCATCCGCAGAGCCGCTGGACTATTACCCGGTAGAGCCCACTATCACCGTCCTGCAGGAGACTCAGTACATCTCTTCAGCCATCAGGCAAAGAGACTCGACGACGATGTTCACAGGAGGAGCCGCTGGTAGTACGAAGAATGCAGGAAAAGGGGCCACTTACAATCGCTCACAGGCATGCCTTCAGAAAGACGCTCTTGCGACGCCCATACCGAGACATCAATTCCGCACGGCATCTTCCCTCTACCGACTCCCCCCCCCCCCTCTCTCTCTCTTCCGGACACAAACCAGCAACTCCCAAGTTCACACAACACGCCTTTGTGGAGGTGGTCAAGGGACACGGTCGACAAGGGAGGTTAGAGAGAGGGTGGGGTGGGGAACGGTCTTCATCCTCGTCTCATAGACATGGGAAAATCGCGATGGTCCGAGGCACGCAAGGGCTGATGAGTACAGCTGTCTACTCATGTAGAAGTCGGGCTATACGAAGCCGGACCATTGTTGACAGCCTCTGGCATCGAGACAACGGCTGCCAAGTTTTTTTCTTGGGGGGGAGGGGAGAGCGAAGCCACGGAGGAGAATGTCAAAAACTTGCGTCAGATTGATGGAGACTCTTCTTTTACGTACCTCCTAGGTAGGTCGGCCGAGCGGGTGTACTCGGGACGTGCCAGCACGTCGAGACCTCGCCCTGGACTGCCCCTCCATCTCGGCCTGGACTTAGGAGTACACGCAAAGAAAAGGGGTCCGTATCGTGCGCTGATCATATACCTAATGTAGAGCGAGAGTACGATCTTTTTGGCAATATGAAAGCCCCTGACGAGAACTGGAACCCCATAGCACACATGCCGTGGATACTAAAAAATACCTTCAACATCACGTCAAGGTACGCTCGAGGGGCGAGTCAACACCGTCCTTTGTTGCCAAGCAGTCTTTCCACCCTTGGGCAGAGAAACCTGTAGGCTGCGATTCTCAACCGCCTCCCGGTTAGACGCCGAGGAATGCGCACAACATAGAGAGCGAGTCTCTACGGGTGATCACCGGCTCGTCCCTGCCCAATGCACTACACGTTCGTGCCTTTTCCTGAAAACGACAAGCAGCCCCCCCCCCCCCGGACGGACCACTGTGCGGGGTGGAAGAGACCAAACGACCACTGGCAGGGGGACTTATCCCGAACCAACCGGAGACTTCTCGGAGGGCATCAGGTTACACAAGGTAAAAATGGAGGGGACGCCTGAGTGAGCGCCGTAAAGGCCACGCGCCCTCCCAGGTGCTGCCTTCCGTGGCCTGGCCCGGTCGGAAGATCTGGTGGTCAACAACAGCAAGGCCGCTAGGATTGCGACAATGCAGAGGCCCCGGGCGGGGGAGTACAGGAAGCTCGAGGACCACCTAGTGGAGCATCTCAACATGAGAGCAGTGGTGGCAGTGGCCTGCAGGCCAGGTGTTTTGCTTTTTGTTTTGAAGAAACAAAGAAAAAAGAGGGCGGAGGGGGTTTCGCCTGTGTGCACCCTCCACAGAGGTACACGCGAAAGAATTTCCGTCTCCACACATAGAATCATCATCAGTCACATCCCATCACATTAGCACCAGTCAGAAAGCACAGTGCAATCAAGGTCCACGATCAAATTGCTTTGAATTTGTATCCCTCTGTTCCCACTCCACAGCATTTGGACAAAAGCTCCATCCTTCCTAGGTATCACAACAACTACCGGCATCTCTTGACAGCCCCTTGGTCAGTAAAGTAAATAAGGACATGCATGATAGCCGTCACATTCCAGTTCCCGTCCCCGTTCCAATCGTAGAAGTAGTGGGTGAGCAAGTGTGAATAGCTTGGGAAGCTGCCAGCTTCCGAGAAAGTATAGGCAGAACAGATGTGGTGGCGAAGAACGAAAGGGAGGACGACCTCCCAACCCGGGGCCCCAGCCCGGAGCCAGCAAAGAATTTCCGATTTTTCTCTTGTGTATGCCTTCCTGCCCTTGCAGTTCCGTTCCATCCCTGCCGTGAAGTGTGTGGACTGGTCCCCATCCCAAGAAGAGAGAGAACCCGGTACAAATGAAACACAAGTCGTAGAGGATCTGTCCTTGTCGCCTACTGCTTGTGGTACCGCACCGTGTATACAGTGCAACCTCACGCCGAATACAGTATTAACGCCTGCCTGCTGTCTGCTGGTATCTCCTAGCAGGCCGCCCTCCGTGATGAACTCCGCGAGAAGGGGGGAAAAAAACAAAAATAGAGATACTTGCTTCCCTGGACCATTTTATGTGTCGTGATGCATATTACACATGTAAGTATTGTGAAGTTGGACGAAGAGGCCTTCCAATGCAGGGAAAGACATTTCGAAGAATAAAGAATTCGCTCCTCTGAACACCATGCCAAATCTCGCGCCCTGACAGTCGGCCTACAATGAAACGGTCCATGTCGATTGGGATGAAATTCGAGTTGGCATCAATTAGGAGTCGGCCAGTTTGGCGAAATGCTTGGACCAGATCCAACCCACAAGGTCGTTGGGATCGTCTTGGTTCTTGGCAAGCCAGAGTTCACCTTTCTCAGCAATGACATCGAAAATCTGTTCACAAGTCAGTGGTTGGGCTTGCCTAGGAAAGCCAACAGGGAAAAACGAACCTCGCCGGCTGTGTAGGTCAGGTAAGGGTAGCCAGCCTCGTGTTTCGTCGTCTCGATGTTGAATTCGAACAGAGATGCAGCAAGCCACAGGACGTTGTAGCCTTTGGTGATGTGACGCTCGCGCGATGATGCACGAGATGAACGACCACGCTGGGGCTCCTCTGGGGTTTCGGTCAATGGCAAGGCCGACTGGAAAAGTCCAGAGTTACGCCGGGCATCAGTGCCAGAGAGCGGCGGGCTGGTCGTTGTATTGGATTCTCGTCGCAAATGGTTTGTAGATGCAGAGTCAATGCTCGGTCTGGGCATCATTCCTGCGGAATCGAAGCTTCGTCCGGTGCCCGGGCGGGCTGTGACGTTGGGAGCGACAGAACGTGGGGCGCTGGAGAAATCAGAGGACGCGGGTGATGCGGGTCCACGAGAACCAATCCCAGAGTAGTAGTCGCGGTAGAAGTAGCTGGCTGAATTAGCACCACCAGGGTGGGCCGGTGGAGGGGACATAGGGTGTGTTGAATTTGGTATCTTGCCAAAGTCGGGCGCGGGCAGTACAGGTGCCTGGTCACTCGTAATTGACGATGCTCGAAACCGTGGAGTTCCCAGATCAGACGGCCGTGATTTGATCCTGGACATGGTCGAGATGGTGGAGTCCATTCTTGACATGGTGGATATGGAGTCGTCCATGGTAGATTGGGAGTTTCTCGGCCTCAAGGTCTGGTTGACGATGCCAAGAGACATGACTTGCTCTTCCATCTCCTTGAAGTCCCTCTGAAAGTTGGTCACGATCTCAGAGATCACAGGGAGTTCTTCTGGAGTAGCTGTAATCGCTCGGATTTTCTCCTTCCAGATGAACCACCACTTGGTCTGAAGGTTGATCATGTTGCCGAGGCAAATATTACCAACCTTCTCGGTGAGAGCTGAGAGCTGCGGGAGCTCCTTCTTCAAGGTGTCGTTCAACGCCTCATAGTGTTCGACCAGTTCCGTAAGCTGCTTGTCCATCTTCTTGCCACTCTTCTTGACATGCACAGATTTCTCATAATCAAGGCGTCTCTTGCCTCGCTTCTTCATTGCCAGCAAAGGATTTTGGTAGCTCCGAATGACAAGCTCGAACGGCTCGATGACATGCTTGCGAATCGCGAAAAGCTACGGTCCCTGTTAGCCGAATTCAATGCGAAGGGGGGGAGCTACGAATGCTTACATGTTGATCCAGGGCTACTGTCTTGATGTCTCTCATAGAGACATTGAATTGGACCCATTTGGCTTCAAGCTCCGGGTGTGGACCCGGTTGAAGTCTCATCACGAGTTCCATCGCTGACAAATAGTCCAAGAACGTCTGAACATAGGCTGAGACCTGCCTGGTGTAGAACTCCACATCTCGCAGGACCACCTGCAATCGCAAGTAATCGTCACTGAACTTCTCGTTGAGCTTGAGGTATTCGGGATCTTCCGGTGGCCGGTTGCTTGAGGCCTGTAGCTTGTCAACTCTCTTGCCGAACGCCCTGGCGAAGCCAGCTTTGACATCTGATTCCTTGCGCTTCCTTCCCACAATCTGTCCGACAAGCTCGAAATTCTTCTTGGTCTTGTTGATTTCAAGGATCGCGTTTTCAACTGAGACCCGCGCGGCCATCAACCCCTCCCGATCCGGGTGATCTTCAGGGGTGTACTGAAGCAGCTGTAGGATGAGGTTGGGATACTTTGTGATCCGCTGCATTGGCTTGATCAGAAGCGAATCCAGGTTCCACGCAGCCGTCAAATCTCTGGCGACCTCGTTGCACTCATTCAACCAGACCTGTACAGTCGGGTCCTGCTGGATCTCGATCAAGCGCTTATTGGCGACATCGCTGGTCCGCAGAAATCCTTCGTGTGCTGCTCTCATTTGTTCGATGTTCCTGGTGAAAGCAGGGCCGATAACGGTCTGGCGATCCTTTGCGTCATCAGTCTCGCCGTTCGTAGCTGTGGTTCCGGAAAGCGATACCGCCGTCGTGGACGAGGGCGCCGTGGAGAGGGCGGTAGACGCGGCAGTCGAAACAACCGAGTGAATGGTGGTCGCATCAGACATTGCCGTGTCCTCTTTGAGCATTGGAGAGCGCCTCCCCCTTGGCACGTACACGCTTGTGACGCCGTCTTTGATTTCGCTCAAGAACGTCGTGTGGAAAGCAATGATCTCACGTGTGTTACGGAAGACCAACTTGATGTCCTTGTCATCAAGCTTGGGACACGCCTCTGCAGTACCCTTGTAGATTTCCTCGACGACGTTCATGTCCCTCACAAACACGGCCTCTGTGTCCACCAACTCTTTTATGCACAATTGCCGCTGGCGGAGACGACTCTTTTCTTTCCTGGCAAGCCCGGTCTCTTCATCACCGTCCTCTGACAGCTTGTGTTCTCCCTCGAGGGTCGTCTGGGCAGGGGTCCCACTGGCCAAGGAATGAGGACTCGAGGTATCGTGTGAATATTCATCACTGTCCCTCCGGGATACGGGAAAGCTGACGGAACCTAGATCATCCTTTGTTGCAGTGCTGCTTGGCCTGCGGTCGTCGTAGTATCCGCTGGCTGGCCGCGACTCATCCTCTGGAGGCGGAGGTGGAGAGTGATCTGGTAGCCTTGGGACGCGGGGCACTCGATCGACCCCAGGAGCATAGGATCCGAAAAGCACGCCCCGTGTGTCCGGCTCCGCCACTCGATGATGTCCAGTATGCTCATAGTGTGCTTCCTCACTCTGGACGTGTCCAGCTCTATCCACGAAAAAGCGTTGTCGGAAAGAAGAGTCGTCCTCCCTGAATGATTGAGGCCGTGAGTCAGCATCGCTGCGGTAGTCTAGGCGCCGAGAGTCCCGACTGCTGTAGGAGAGATCCGTCCACATCGATTGTTGGCTTGACCTGTTGGCCGGGGTCGCCAACGAAGGGACATTGAGGCTATTCGAGGTGTCAGGAGTGCGCTGTGCTTCACCAGACGCCGAGCGACCATCTGAGGTGTCAGCATCGGACATCGTGAAGGTCGAATCCCTGAGACTGGCGATGTTGTCCTTCAGTCGCGGACCAGTGTAGAAGTCTTCAAGTGAATCCATTTGAGGCTCATTCGATTGTTGCATGTTGTCTGCACGTTCCTGTTCGGCGAAAGTAGGCGGCCCATATCCGACATCTCGACTTATTATGGTGACGGTGGTTGAGCGATACGGCTGGGCAATGTACGGCTGTGGTTCATACTCATCTCTGACCTCGGTTTGCGACTCGGTATTAGGCTCGACTGGTTGCTTGATTTCCACATCTGAGACTTGTGGTTCCGGTAGCACCTCTGGTTGATGCTCGGATTGGTGCTGTGATTCATACTCGGGAACTGACACAGTGTCATGATCGTCTCTAAAAGCCCCAGGAATTGGAGGTTCTGTCTGTGCCGTGACCCACGCCGACGTGTCCCTGGGAGCAGCTCGAGTTCGAGGAGGGGATAACTTGATCGGGATACTTTCCTCGTCCGTGATATCCTCGAATGGGTCTCGGTAGGTCGCCCTCTCGTAGGCTGACGTTAGCTGCGGGGCAGGCAGATGTTCAACTTGCGCGCCGTCAAGTTGTGGGGGCTGCTCGGGAGCCACCACCTGCGCCGACAGCTCGGGCGCGGGCGGCTCGGTCTGTGCTTCATTATCAAATTCAGTGACGGCGCTAGTCTCCGAAATAGGTGATGGGGGCACCTCGTCGGGAGCAAGCGGCGGTGATCCGAAGCTTGGGAAGGTCCCCGGGAGCCCTAGAGTTGGAGAGTCTAGAGTCGAGGCTGGTGGCTTCGCACGGTCGGTGCTAGACGCCGCCTCGGGGTCGCCCGCCAGAGCGTCTTCGTTGGTTGGTTCGGCATTGCTCTCCTCTTGCGGCTCTGCATTTCTCACGGCGTTCGGAGATTTGGTCGGTTCTCTCGAGCGGGCAGCTGCCGCCGCTTCGGCTGCCGCAACTTGCGCCTCTGCTTTCGCTTGTGCACGAGCTTTCGCCTTCGCAGCAGCTTCCAGCTCCTTCTTCCGCCTCTCCGCAGCGGCTTCTCTTGCCTGCTTCGCCTCTGTCTCCCGTATGGACTTGCTGTATTTGAGCTTGATGGTTTCTCGCCGCTGAGCAAAATCGACCGGTCCACCTAAGGAGAGCTTCCTCCTCCGTACGGGGGGAGGTGCGTCCTGTCTCGAGTCGGGTCTAGCTGACGGCCTGCCGGCTACTTTGCTTGGCGACTTCGAACGAGAATGATCGACGGCTTTCAGCCTGGAGCTTGCTGTAGTAGCCTGGGACACAGGCTGCCGGGGCCGTGAGCTTCGGAGAGGAGGAGACAGTCTTGGTGGTGGAGATATGACAGTCGCGAGACGGGAGCTGCTGGGGTTCGGGACTGGTGTCTTGCGGGCAGACGAGGAGCCGTTGGGAGTCTTTACACGGGAAACGGGCGTCTTTGCACGTGCTGTGGGAGTGCTTTGTTGCCTCGATGTCCTACCATTAGGTGGCATCCGTCGCATCCCTGCGGGGGAGTTGGACCTCGTTGACGCTGGACTTGCCGGATTCGAAGCTGCGCCCAGTTTCTTGGTGAGAATGGGCAGTCGAGAGGAGGCGGAAGAATGAGGAGAGGGTGACTGTTCTCCACGTCGCCGAGCCTGAGAAGTAGTATCGATAGGGGCAAGATCACTCTGTGACCTGCCGTGAAGCTTTGTCGGATTCGGCTTGGTGCTCTGGGTGCCAGGCTTCTGAGAGGAGGAAGCTCCACGATACCAGTCCGTGGGCGAATCAGGCTCCACACGGGCCTCAGACTGATTGCGCTGATGGTTAGGAACAGGAGCCTGTGATGGTCCATCGTCTATGCCGTGCCCGGGGGTCTCCGCGTCCAGATCTTCCTGCCGTATCTCTCCAAACAGTAGTGGACCTTCGGCCGCAGAAGGTGGGAATGATGCCTGCTTGTTCAGTGACGCCAGCGGTCTGGTGGCATTTGAGTTCGACGCGATGGTGGTCGGCTTTGGTCGGCTGATGCGACTCGCAAAAGACTGTGAGTTGGTGGAGACCTGGTCTTCTGGCATGAACTTGGAGCGGTGGATGGCACCAGATGGGCTGCTCCTGGGTGAGTCAGCGCCGGCGGTGCGCAACGATGAGTACGACTGAGGGTTTCCGACGGTGGCAGAACGGCCATTCACGGGTCTTGCTGCACCCTCTTTCGCACCCGTTCGTGATGCGACCCGTCGTACTTCGGTTGGGGACTGGGCTGGGGACTGGCCCGGGTTCTGTTCGAATCTCTTCTTCATATCCTTGACGCTTGCTCTGGCGGTGACGGCCGTGGCAGCATTCCCCGTGGCGGACCGTACCCTCGTCCCCTCGCTGCTTGTGAACCTGTCGTCCACGGGATTCGACGCTGAGCGGTAGGCGGACCTCGCAGCGGTGCGACCGCCTGGCACGGTCGGGAGTTTGGAGGAAGCGCCATTGGGGGTAGACCGTGAGGGAGGGGTCTGGCGGTTACTTGAGACGGCCGAGGCCATTGGATCGTGGGACGGGGAGGAGACCAGACGATGTCTGTCGGATTCGTGGATTTGATAGCCTCGATAGAAGTCGTCTGGGCTTCCGTCAGGAATGTCGATGGTGGTGGCATTGGACTTCACAGCGCGGAGGTTGTCTGTGGCATAGGCAGCTGTGGAGGGACCGAAGGACGAGTGGTATTGAAACTGTCGATCGTTCTCGTTGGTCTGGTATTGGTCGAAATCGGATGGGTATCGGTATTGCTGTCTGGCAGGGGAGAGTTGGGTGGGGACTGGAAGATCGCGGTGGGAAGGATTGGAGGGCGAGGTTGCTCCAGGGTCCCAACTCGAGCGAAGATCCTCCTCTTCTCGATTGTCTCCGTCCATGGTCTGAACATCACTCCTCCCTCGTTTGGGTACCGCTGCGAGGAGGGTGACTGGGGGGGGGGTGG